>JAHDVE020000122.1:0-29938 GCA_022606495.2 Halesus radiatus
ACAAAAGTGTCTTAATTTCAATTCTAATACAATGGAATTCCACCACGAACTAACAGTCCAAAAACTAGACTCATTAAAAACAGCGAACACAGCAACACTGAAGAGACTATACAAAAAACTCAATCTGAAGCGACGGATGGCAACACAACACCTTTGGTTCAATCGTGAATGCAAAAAAAGAGGACTTTTACCCAAATACATAAACATCAAAACAAACACGAATAGCAGAGCAGCCACACTTGCAGTTGCATCAGCCCGGAAGACCTGGACCACACAGGAGATGAAGAAGTGGTACAGCATCCGAGATAATGTCAGTACGTACTTATTTTACATACACACTGCTCTCACATCAAAATTACATCCAATAGAATTTGATTGTCTTTTTAACGAAACGACCCTTATGGTAAATAATAAAATACATGCAACATATCAGAAACAAATCGAAAAATTAAAGTATTGGACACAAAAACAATTAAAATCATCGACAAATGTTAATATAGAATTACCCCAAACAACTTTTTATGAAAAAGTAGTAAACACGTCCAACGTACAGTTTAATGTAGATGAAATAAAAATACTAGATAAAGGATTAAAACATTGCCCTGACTTACCTATTCACATAAAAGATTACGAGAACTTCGCATTAGACGTAGACATTGCAATTTCATCAGATTACGGTATAAAATATTTATGTTCAAAAATAATAAAAAAAGGCTACAACTAATAGTAAGTTTTCAAGCGAAGCTCGTACAATAAAATCAATCAAAAATAAAATTAAAGATAATAACTTAATTATTTCAAAAGCTGATAAGGGGAATAGCACAGTAATTCTACCAAAGAATATTTATATTGAAAAAGTCCAAAATGTGCTAGATTCTAGTAATGTAATTTTATTAAAAAAGGATCCCACCCCAAAATTTACTGCAGAAATAAATTCAATTCTTAGTACATGCCAAACACTTGTTAAAGATAAATTCCATAAATCCAACCTCACTGTCATGAACCCCCAATGTCCACGGCTGTATGGACAACCTAAAGTTCACAAATTAGACATACCGGTGAGACCTGTCGTAGCATATAACTCAGCACCAGCCTACAAGTTAGCAAAATACGCCAATAGAATCATTAAAAACACTTTAAATTTCAAACCAAAATATGGAATAAAAAATTCTTTGCAATTAATAGACCTCATCAAGGATATACATATACCAAACAACGCCTCTCTGGTGTCATTCGACGTTGTTAGTCTATTTACAAGCGTACCTACAGATGAATTAAAAATAATAATCAATAACTACATGGAGAAATCCAATATAAATATAATAAAAAAGAGAGAAATTAATCAAGTAATAAATACGTGCGTAGAACAAAACTTTTTTAGATTTGATAACAAATTCTATTTACAATCGAAAGGGTTGGCCATGGGCAGCCCTATCTCTCCAATATTAGCAGAGCTCATGATGGACCACCTAGAAGAGGCCATCGAAAAGTTAAAATCCTTTAAAAATGTTATTTTCTATCGGAGATACGTAGATGACATTTTTATCATATGGACCGGTACACAGAGGCAATTAGATATCTTCATCAAAGAAATAAATCAAATCAATAAATCAATTCAATTCACGATGGAGATAGGAGGAGATAAAATCAACTTTTTAGATATAGGAATTAAAATCGTTAATAACAAATTAGAATTTTCAATATACAGGAAACCGACATATAGCGATAATATCATTCACAGCTCCTCAAGACACCACATTTCACACAAATTGTCGGTATTCCATTCCCTAATCCATAGACTATTACATGTACCACTAAACGATATAAATTACAATAATGAATTAAACGTTATCAAATCTATTGCAAAAAATAATGGTTACGATAGCAGAATAATTGATAATTTAATAAAAAAGAAAAATAAAAAACTCACCTTAGCTTCAATTACACATGGCCTTACACCAGACAAGGAGATAGAAACAAAACAATGGACTAAAATACCGTACCTTGGCAACATTTCAAATAAAATTTCAACATTAATAGACAGTGACAAAAAATGTAAGACAGCCTTTTATAACGTAAATTCTTTGGGTAAAATATTTATAAACAATAAAGACAAAAGAAGTAATCTGGAAAACTCTGGAGTTTACCAGGTGAGCTGCTCGAACTGCCCTGCATATTACGTAGGACAAACAGGAAGAGCAGTATCAACTCGTATAAAAGAACATTTCGCTAGTTGGGTTAATCAAAAAGGGGATTTGTCGAACGTCGCCTTGCATTTACTAGAAAACCAACATACTTTTGATAAAGATAGAGATGTCAAAATCCTTCATGTTTGCAACAAAGGACAAAAATTAGATAGATTAGAGTCACTAGAAATCAATCGCTTAACGAAGAAAATTGATCGTAAATATGTCATGAATAAACAGTTGGAACATAATGCTCAATCACCATTAATATATCCATTATAATGTACTTAGAATAATTTTACTTCAGAGAGCAGTAGTGTATTTTAAGTATGTAATTTTAAAATGTAATAACCCAAATTCACGGAGAACCCTAATAATAATAATAAATAGCATAGTACCATCAATATTTGTCCATTAGCCCTAAGCCACAAGAAGGGAATATCCCAATATTACCAAAATAAAATACCAACCTTTTCAATTATATAAATTAACAAAATAGAAACATTCATGATATAGATAAAATGTTGTGTAACCCTGCCTAAGTTTATATAAATACCGTAGCATAAGAATGTCAACTACCAGTCTGAAAATGTCCGTAGTGGGATGAAACCGGTCCTGGTGAAAATAAATAAGTGGAAGAAAGTACAAAAGTGTCTTAATTTCAATTCTAATACATATAATTATTTAGAGTTATCGAAAATTGGAAAGCCTTCATAACGCTTGGGGTCAACATCATTTAAGAAACATTAATAAAACAAAATCTTGATACTATTGCTTCTCAATTAATTAGCTATCTACGAGTATAATTACATAGGCTATATATCACCAGGGTAAAAGGAATACAATAAGATTTAACCAAAAATATTGATAAGTAAAAAAAATATTATATGTATGTAGAACGCTTCGTTGGGGGCAAAATAAAATTATCTTTAAATCTTGTAAAATCATATTATACCAGTATTGTAAACTAAGTTTGTTAATGTATTTTTTTCTTAATATTTTTGAACGAAATAATTTTACTTTATAATAAATCAATTAAAAAATATTTTGCATTCACCACTTTATTAATATACACATATCTACATGTTTCAAAAGCAGTGCTTTCGTCACCAAGTCATTGTAACCCAAATAATTATCATCAAGTATCTATGTTTCATCAGATGCATAAATACTCTTCTGTTATACAGACTCTTGACCCGACCGAACTCAAGTATTTAATTCATCTGAATGTTCCATGCTATCCTGGGGCATTCCCGACTTTTTCTCCGTTCTCTTGTACGTGATAATATATTTTCTTGACACTCCTTTTTCTATCCAAGTACATCCAACCCTTCTTCGTCTTGTTTTAGGCTTACATCGTCTCTCCATTATGAATAAAATCTAAATCTAATCTAAATTCTTCATTTTGTCCACTTTTGCCCTTCCTCTGCCAGTTAAATGCCTATCTGCCATATATCAGAGTAGAAACCAGAACTCCATCATGAACTGCTAGCCTGGCGTTCTTGGCAGTACTTTTTTTGCACCATCCCATTAAATGATTTTCCTGTTGACCCTACGTTCAAAGTTCTCACCAGACCCCAGCAAAAATTAATAGAAAAAATAATTACTTTGATTGTGGCCTTCCTGGACATGGTTATTGTTGAAGTTTTCCAAACTTTGCTATCATCGATGGATGCGGAGGAAGAGTGAATGGCCGTTCCACTCGGATTTATAACCGTCCATCTGAAGAAAGACAAACTCGAATCTCCAGAGTTACTCGTGTATATATTCAGAGACAGCACAGATCCCTCCTCGACGTCAATAGATTCGCTTTCCATGCAATGTTCTGTCGTGATCTCCGTATTTGCAGTAATAAAAAAATCATTCGCACCATCCGGTTGTTTAACGATATCTTCACTCTCAGAATATTTTTTAACCGAAAACGGTAATCTTCCGGCACATGCAGAAAATATTCCCAAGGAACCGCCTTTAAAATCTTCAACAAATGATTCACCAGCAGCACTCAAAAAACTAACCAAAACCATCACTGAATATAAAATACAAATTAAAAGTCTTGCCATCTTAAAAATTATGCTGTCTATTAAATATATTATTATTGCAAAAAAATAAAATTATTTTCACTTATTTAATTCAACCTGCTTCTGAAAATCGACACTGTTTAAACTATTTTGGTGTGATTTAAAAAATACATATCCGAAGTGAACTTGCTCCAAAAAAGACTGGCGTTAAAGTAAAGACTCCGCGTGGTTTACTCGGGTAGTCATCTACATAAATGGAAGAAAAAATATCTACTATCGTTTGTCTTATCTCAGACCATGGCAGTAGGTACATTTAGAGATAATGTGATAATATTCAGCATTGATTTTTTATATCGCTGTAATCAACACGAAAACAAGACGCGAAATACATAAGGATTTTTTGGGATCTGTGGAGAGTATTGATTTCCCGTGCAATACGCAGATAAAGTGAGTGCAGTTGGATGCTGTGGTTGATGAAGGAAAAAATATCGTGTTTAATATTTTGTTTTTATATTTACTTCGGAGAGCATATACTCGTATGTATAGTATAAATTATGACATAGAAATCATTGCCCCATGAACAGTCATCGTGAACCAACACCCTAAAGTTCCGCTGCATACCATACGTGTCGACTGTGCGGTAGGGTGAAAAGATATAAACTCTGTAATAACAATTTGTTTCAGCGAGAGAATTTACAAAAAGACTACATTGTACTTTTAAAATGGTCTCATGACCATGTTTTTTTTTTTAAATCGAAATTGATGCACATAAGATCCCCAAATGCAAAAGGTATATATTACACCTGAAATAAAAACACATACTTCATATTGTTTACACGATGGCATTCCTGCATCGTGTACATGAAATCATATGTTTATTTATTGATTGTTTTTTCATGTGAGATTTACAAATAAATAAGGTTTGTGTACGATTAAGATCAATTGTTTTAGATTATTTAAATTAAAATTGTTTGTTCCAATCTGTACGCTTCGAATAATTTATTTATCATTAGCGGAATCTGTTATAAGGTATGGAATTACAGCCTGGAGACTTTCCTGTAAAACAAACATCAATCATGTTCAATCAGTGCAAAATTCATTGGTTAAATTATTAGCTCAAAAAAGTTTATACGAACAGAGGCATAATATTCCATACTTTTATCAGAGTCTCAAAATTCTTTCAGTTAGATCAATTCTGTGGTATAAAATTATGTTTCAGCAGATTAATAACACTATATTTAATAAAAATAGACTAGAGCACACTTACAATACTCGTCTCAATTTTAAGAAGGATTGATGGTTCCTAAGCATTAAAACAAATATGGACAAAGATCTTTAGATCACATGATTCCTAGTATAAATATGTTACCCGCTGAAATAAAAAAATAAAAAACTGTATTAAAACTAAACCATTAATAAACACATTGAAAACTTGGCTAGCTGAAAGAAGCTATTTGTATTATAAATAAGGAAATATTATTTTGTTTATGATTTATTGCCTTCGTTTATATTTTTATTTTATTAATTTTTTTATATATTTTTTTAGAAATATTTTAGAGTGATATTCTTGAAAAATATTTATGTTTTAAGGTTGTTACATATGTTTCTTAATGTTTTTATTTTATGTATTGCTTTTTTATGTTTTTATTTTACATATTTTGTAACCTTGTCTGTAAATTTTATGTTTTAAATAACAAGCCTCCGTTAGACAAAATACAAAAAAGTAGTTTATCGGGACTTTTTGAATTGAATTTTTTTCTCTTGTGAAATTAAATAAAAAAATTAAATAAAATAAAAAAAGCGGAAAACTTGTCATTCAAGGGATGATAAAATTAAGAACAAAAATCCTGCTCTGCGGCCAAAAGTTAAAACATTTTATGTCTGTAAGTATTCCGACATTGAAATGATCAATTACATCGATACATTCTCTAACACACCTATAAAATTCAAACAAATCGAAAATTATATGTGTTTAATCAAAATGAGTGGGATTTTTTTTTGTATAAACCACTATTTAATATATAAATATCAACATGTTTCGATACATTTTTTTTATTTATTATATAAATACATTTAAAATATTTAATAGTACAGATATATCTTAATAGCTAATTACAAAAAGGTACTCAATAGGGAAAGATTTCTCGTATTTGAGTTGGGGAGCAGCGCCATGTAACGACAGTAATGGTAATTAATATATAGTGTACTGTGTATCCTGATGAGGGAAGCTTTGCTTCCGAAACATGTTGATATATATATTGGAAAGTGGTGAAAACAAAATACTTCACACTAATTTAACTAATCCTCAACGCATGATTAGAACATTTTGTAAATGGATTGATGATGACCTTACATTTATTTTGCGTCCATCAATATGTATTATTTGTTATTGTTACCACTCTGTTAAATGTTCCTAATAAACTATAAATAAATAAATAAATAAAAAAACAAAACAATTTGATTAGGTAATGACTATATTTACATTTTCAGAATAAGCAAACACATTGTGGATTGACATGATGTATTGAATAACAAGTAACTTTGTTTTTAATCCACTTTTATTTTTTTATTTGTTGACTAGTTTCGATTCTGCCGAATCGTCTTCAGGACATATAACATACTAATTAAATAACAGGAGTGTGCAGTATATATAGGGTGAAAATGGGGAAAGAGAGAAATAATATTAAGAGGGAGACAATAATATGATAATTAGAACATACAATACCAAATACCTAATTACATGTTCGATGGAAAAAAAAACCATGAAAGACAAAGAAGGTAACACAACGACATGACGGTGGTGGCTTGTTTGAGGAGAGGGAGAGTTGGAGAGAATTGATCTAAAATGGGACTATAAGTAAAAAAAAATTTGATTATTTAGTAGATGGCTATTATTATTTTTAACTGATTTTATTTTTATTTCAAGGGCTTCTGAATTGTTTAGCCGTAGGCCTATTCCATTTTTGTGTAGAATATTTATTCGCGTAGTTTGGTCAAAAGAGTGATTAGAACTTATCAATAATATTATTTCTCTCTTTCCCCATTTTCAGACTATATATACAGGACACTCCTGTTATTTAATTAGTATATTCTATGTCCTGAAGACGATTCAGCAGAATCGAAACTAGTCGACAAATAAAAAAATAAAAGTGGATTAAAAACAAAGTGACTTGTTATTTAATACTATATTTACATACAACGTATCTTAAAACATAGTTTGGTATAATTAGTAAGGAATGACAAGTGTTCAACGCGGGTCTAAATCAATATTTAAATCGTTTCGTTTTGTTTTCAGTCGCCGATACGACAAGCGAAATTTCGTATTAAACAATTTAAGCAGATTTAAGTAACATTTTTAATTTTTGAATTTTTACTGACCTTCGTAAAAAAATCAGCATGACAAAAAGTATACCCAAACCATCAGATCATGGAATATAAAGATATTCGCTGTTAGGAGCGCCCGCCTGATGGCCGACGACAGTCAATCAGGCGTCATTTTTAATTAGTAAAAAACCCGCTCTTAGTTGCTTTTCTGTAGCCGAAGCGTGTTGTTTGTCCTGGTTTTATTCAAAATGCCGTCTCGTTCACTGCAACTTTGTAAAAATACGACCGGTAGAGTGATTTTCAAAACAGTTCACAAGTGAGTTCTGGATGAAACTTTGCAAACATCATAAGGATAGCAGCCAATAATATGGGATTTATAAAAATGGAGGATAATATTAACAAATATTGAACATGAAGTATGATATCGGCGTAAATGGCGTAAATTGAACTGGTCTCATTAGCTAAGTTGGTTAAGCGGTTACCCCAGATAGGTAGAGGTCCTGGGTTCGAGTCCCAGATGCGACTGAAATCTTTTTAATTTCTGTTGTTTTTTCGGTTTCGTGGTTCATTTGGGATTTGTTAATATTATCTTCTTCAATGATTAAAAGATTAATGAGTCTTTTGACGTGCACCGGCGGGTCAGGTTAAGCTGGACACAATGTCCGCCACCGTTAAAGGGAGTGATGTAACGACGATACGTTGCGATATCAACTATCGACATTTCATAATTTTAATGAAATGCTGATGGTGCTAGAAAAAAAATCCTTTCATATGACTTATTTATTATTTTGGTGTTTACTTTATAATTTTACATTTTATTAAATTTAGATTATTGTGGTTTATTTAATAATACACAGTTTTAATTCCTGGTGCGCTCAAATAAATTAAATTTAATTAATGTGCATTGTTTCAATTTACGACACGTTCCAAAGTGGAAGATACTCTCAGTATCACCCCGGTAAAAGACAACCATTCAGATTTAAAACGTTGCTTGCAATGGCTTTATTTATTTTATTTTTATTTACAAATTAATAATAACATTATTAAATTTGATTTACGTAAAGTTTTCTTTAAACCGACTATTTTGCTTTCAGTGTCCATCGGATATCATTGGCAACAACATCATTAAATACACCATGCCATGGCCATCCCGCCCATTGCAAGACTACAAAAATAATAGGTATGGTGTAGAATTTACGTTGAACCCGAGCGTCACCGTTACGATTGTGGTGCGTATATGAAAAAGGCAAGTTTTGAATATGCTCTTTTAGTTTTAAGTTTTTTTAAGAATAGCAATGAAGGGTTGAGGTAAAAGTCAATGTTTTTTTAGGTTCCTTCCCAACCATAGATTTATTGACAACTGAATTATTAGTTCCCATACTTCCATATTCGTGTTTTCCAACACGGACATAACGTTCTCTATTTATAATCGATTTTTCCTTCAGTGAATTTTAGACATTTTCGGTTGTGTCAACTTTCGTATGGGTGCATTCGTATGCCATCGGAATGTGTACGCACAGAATTTAGTGTTAGTATTAGTGCCAACAAATTATTCTTATTCATTTTTGTATTTATTTAAAAAACCTACAACAATGTTGCATTCCTATGAGTTATCAATTCAACTCAATTTGGGACTGTTAATTTTTACTACGTAATATTAGTTTTAACAAAGTTTTCAAAGCAAATGTGTAAATGAAAATTTAAAAAAAAATAATATAAATAATTGTACTGGTTCGAAATATGCAGATACAGTAGAAATACATAACAACGTTTTACAAGAGAGAAATATACCTACATCTGGATATCTATGATAAATGGTTTTCCAAATAGCATTTTTAAAAATAAGTACCCAGAACATCATTTCGAGATTTGTCTGAAGCGCACACATGTCTCAATTCCTCAGGCAACTTGTTATAGCTGGTGTAAGCAATGTATTCCAATGATTTCAGTCCGTATTTTGTAGAATGTATTTTTGATATGTGTAGTTTGTGGTGTTGCCGTGTACCATGTTGGTATTTATTATATTATTTATTATTTCGTGTATTGTATTATAAAGTCAAACCTCCTAAACGAATGCTACCCTTGTACAAAATAGTATTATTTATGGTTTGAATACTGGATGATATTTGGGAGCAACGACTGACATCTATCGACATTATCCGAAGCACGGATTATTGATTTATGAAGTTATCGAAGAATTTATAAAAGATAACAAAGTCTTATGATTATTATTAATACGGCGATAATTGAAAAGACATAATGATAAAATAAAACTAGAGTCCGACCGAAACATTTTGAACTATAATTTTGAGTTGTACCAGTCTGAAGTTCTGAAACTGACACGGTCTAAAAATAGAAAAGTTTTATTTTGATCGTTAAAAAATCACGTATTTATTTATTAGGCCTAGGTCTAGGGCAGAGGTTCCCAAACTTTTTTTGTGTCGTAGACCCCTTGCCATGTTTTTCGGTTTTTGGTAGACCCCCTACTTACCTTTTCTTTTTTTATATGAGTACTGCACAAGAGTCCCAACTGCTCCCAACCGTCTGGATCCAGTAAGACTATGGCATCCCCAATTGAAGAAATGCCGTGGAAATAGCACAAGGGGGAGGTAAAAGCAGGGGCGTAAAAGAGGCTCAAATGGCCAACGTTTTAAGCCACCAGGGCGATACTGACAGTATCTAAGACTCTGGAATGTGCGCAAATATACGATATATTATTTTTAAATCAATTAATTGTGAAACTATACAAATTAATTAAATAAAATTTACTTGCGCACGCCGGGATTTGAACCCGCGACCTTCAGATTCGTAGTCGAGAGCCTTACCCTTCGACCATGGAGGCTGTCGTACCTGATTATTGATCTTTCATAAATTTCTAACTGTAGTGAAGTTTAGTGTTAAAAACTTAAATTTAAAACAAATGTTAAGTTTTATACATTTATTTCCAAAATGAACTTCTCTCCGATAGTATGCGGTTTTCCGGTTTTTGCTATAAGTAGTGAGATATTGTAAGACGCCCGCAAACCATCATCGTTTCTTTGTGACGTCGAAGCAAACATTCTGTCCAGCGTGGGTCTCTTCTGAAGTTTATCTTTGAGTGTTTGAAAGTATTAAAAATCTTTATCTATTTTATCAGGGTGACATCTTCTCAGATGATCCTGCAGCTTAGGTGGTTTCATAGTGTCATTGCCCAAAACTTTGTTGCATAAAAGGCACATAGGCAATTGTTTGTCCGACAACGATGGAATGAAGCCAAGCTTCAAATAATCAATACTGTAGTGTCTACATTTCTTTTTAGATTCGGACATGGCATCAATCATCTGTGGGCTAAATTAATCTATTTAAATAAGACATAAAGTCCAGCATATATATTAAAAATCAGTCAAATTTAAATTGTATGGTCTTAGATTTTATGGCAGGCATAGGCGTACAGCCATTATAAATGAACGTGAGAAGGGGAATATTATGAATGTTACCTAAGGTTTTGGTATGATGGAACTTTAAGGAAATTTGAAAGTAAAATGACAAAAATGTTAAAATAAAATATCATACAACAAATAATAATAACAAATTGTCATGCGATTTATCTCTACGTACATTCGACTGTCATGTGTAAAAATTCACTGGTTCCACTTGAGCAATAATACAATATTTTAATTTTAATGTAGAGAAGTATGTACAGTACAATATCCATAATCCGAACTTACGTAATCCGAACATTCCAGTAATCCAAACTGGCCCACAGTGTAACGATCAATGGACAAAAGTACATTTTTTAAACTTTTTTTGTGAAGTTATTTGGTAATATATATGTATTTATAAAAGAATAATAAATGCCTAGCAAGTCCGTAAATAAGTAAATATTGATACACCTACATATTTATTTATGTGACCGGCCAAAATATGTAGTTTAATTCCAAAATATATTTTTTAATATGTATCTATATGTAAACATTTAAATTATATAAAAAAAAAAACAAACAAACGAATGAGAGTGTGTATTGGAAATTCTTCAAAAAACACGCAGCTGTACAGGTTGTGGATTTCTTATTCTTAATTTATCTTTCAGTGGTAACATATTGTATGTTAATAATTAAATACATACGTAATATGTACGTACAGTTGTCTTTTTTTAGATTTTTCCGAAAACGTTCCATAATCCGAACCCTTCGGTAATCCAAACATCAAAAATTACGGAGATTGCATTGTAATTATAATACAGATTGCTAAAACTTTGAAAAAGAAACTATTGAGGAGTACTCGTATAATTTTGCATGATTTGAATATTAAACTACAAATAACTGAAATCATGATTGGCGTAATTTATCTATCTTTGCTAAGTACGAGTACAAAACTAAAATTTTATAAAAAATAATGTACTTACTTTTCTCCGGCACTCTCAAACAAAATAACACTGATTAACTATAATTTGTGTGATAAACCAGTTTATATTTTTTTAAATATTTTCTTAGCACTTTCCTTTTCAAGATTAAGGAAACGAATAAACGTATTTGTCTCACATTCGTATTTATAGAGTGACGAATTGAACAAGTCAGTGCAAGCGCGAAACTCTGAAACAAAAATTGACAAGAATTTTTTGTAACAATATGATACTGGTATATCATTATGTGCAAGGTTTTTACAAGTTAAAAATGTATTGCGATCACAAAGCGAATACCTACATCCTACACCTTACACAATTTTATAAACATATATAATTAATTTTTTTACTTCATAGGTACTTTTATAAATAATGTACATGTCTTTATATTATAAGATAGTATAATGTAAGTAAATAGGTACTATCAGTGTATGTTGAGATCCACTATTGTGGACCCCCATTTTCATTTCATGGACCCCCAAATTTTTTTTTCGTTGACGTAGACCCCTTGCAGGTTGTCATAGACCCCTGGGGGTCGATATAGACCACTTTGGGAATCACTGGTCTAGGGGCTACAAGATACTTCATCTTGCGCTGTTTTTGGATGTTACCAGTGCCCCAACCGATAATACCATTTTCTAATAGTGATTGGCAGAAAGCCTTGTAGTTCTTAATCAAATCTTTTATACCGAGGACATTCTTGAATGTTTTAAAAAAGCATTTTTTTGTTATTTAAATATGGTTGAGTGGTTACGATCCTTGGCTATGAATCCGTAGTTTGCGCATGTAAGCATGCAAGCATGCGCAAGTAAATTGTATTTGATTATTTGAGATATTTCACAATTTATTCACTAAAAATTGCGACACGTTCCTGAGTGATGGATACTTTCAGTATCGCCTTGGTAAAAGACCACCATTGAGAATCAAAACGTTGATTGAAATGACTTATGCCGTATTTTGCAAACAAATGTGAATAGCCAGATATTTCCCCACGTACCTCTACCCTATCTCCTTCCCCTCCTCACTACCTTCAGTCTTATAAAATACCCCAATTGGGGATTCCATAGCCTCACTGATTTCAGACGGTTGAGAGCAGTTGGGACTCTTGTGTGATAAAATATGTGTGGGTATTATTTTTTTGTATATTTTTTATCCAAATAAACTCAAATATTTGTTACGAGGATACCCAGTTATTAATCTTCTTATTTACCTATACCTACAGGGTAATTACAGAAGAGTTTAAAAAATTACCTGTTCACTGGAATTCACCTGTGTTAGGTAGAACATTTTTTGTCACAAAAAAGATAAAAAGACTCTTAACAATTAATACTCTAAAAAAATAATAATGAGAAACAAAAAAGACAGTTTTTTTCGAATTAAAATTTCCAAAATTATGTAAAATAAATTCTTGGCCTATACTTAATAATTAAAAATAAAAATAAATAAAATACTTCTCACACGTATATCATTCAGTTTGGATGGGTATTTTGGCCTCAAATCCAAAATTAAGTTATGTATGAAACAGGCAGCGCAGCCGTTCCTCTTAAGTAATTTAGTATCGAACAAAACCAAAACGATATATATATCTCGTATATATATATATATGTTTTTTTAATTATTTTATTGAATTTTAAAAACCTCATTGTAATATTTAATCATTGAAGGAGGTAATATTAACGTAACCTAAATGAAACATGAAACCGAAAAAACAACGGAAAATAAAAATTAAATATTCTTTAGACTTTTAGTAAAAAGTCAATAGACGTCTCATATAAATAAAAAATCGAATATTTATCCGAGACACTATCTTGTTTGTAATTGTGTTCGTGAAGATCATAAAGATAGCTGCAAATAATATGAGATTGAAAATGGAGGATAATATTGACAAAGTCTTGAATTTGATATATGATATCGATGAAGATAACATAAATTGAACTGGTCTCGTTAGCTAAGTTGGTAAAGCGATTGTCCCGGAAAGACAGAGGTCCTGGGTTCGAGTCCCAGATGAGATTGATATCTTTTTATTTTCTGTTGTTTTTTTCGGTTTCATGATTCATTTCGTCTGTGTTAATATTATCTTCTTGAATGATTATTTGTTTGTTGCTTATACTTATTTATCCAAACGGAAATGAAAAATGTTCGGTCGGTCTCTAATAAAAATTGATGCAGGTACAGAGTCTAATATTTGCACCCACATAAATATATGATTTGTGATTCATAAGAATTTACCACGGGTAATAAATTAGTGTCACCATGTAATTCCTTTATTATCAATATAAGGTGACACATAATTAGATTAATATTGTGTACTACAGTTTATTTATTGCGTAAATAGATAACTTATGCATAGGTTACAAATAGCCATTGCCAAGGATAGTGATAAGTAGTAACTAAATAACTGTCCTGAAAGAATAAATCAATAAAGTGCTACGATTTATAATTCGCATATCAAAACCTTTCCGCATCACGAAGACTCTGTACTCCCTT
Source organism: Halesus radiatus (assembly GCA_022606495.2). Taxonomy (NCBI): domain Eukaryota; kingdom Metazoa; phylum Arthropoda; class Insecta; order Trichoptera; family Limnephilidae; genus Halesus; species Halesus radiatus. The sequence continues at coordinate 14,397 of JAHDVE020000122.1, forward strand.
TACACCGCGTATATCTGCCATCACTTAGAATATTGCACACCGACATCGGCACCTTTATTCCAAGCCCATATTGACAGAATCGAAAGCATTCAACGAAAATTCTTTACGCATATACATTATGAATTTAATTTACACTTTTCAAATAACACGGAATTCTTAAAATTTCATAACTTCATCAAGCTTCAAACAAGACGCTTAATGTTTGATTAAATCTTTGTGACGTTTGGGCGCCAGTGTGAGGGTGGGGCGCCAGTATAAAGGGACAGTGTGAGGGGCCAGTTGGGGCCCTGACGACCGAGATCACATAAGAAAAAGGAATTTATGGTTACCGGGAGGTCAGCCATTGGAATAGCTCAGTAGGGACTTCGTCTCTCTAGATCGTGGATCGGCATTCCGCCTCATATCTTTCCACGGAAACAAGGGGCTCTCATACCATTCAAATGAAAGAGTCCAGTTCTCAGTACAGGGTTTATTGAGAGAGGGAACACATTATATTTACATCAGAAAATATGATAGATTTAACCTAAAAACACATCCTAACTATTGTATACTGAATTTCTCTCTCGGGAACTAAATCGGGCGTTTACGGGAGGCAAATAATTATATCAGCGCAGTTAATAAGGGGTTAGTTACAGCTTTCATGGTCAATAGCATCGAGATTCACGTTCTTACATCGTAGATGCGTAATGCCGGGGAACACGCAAACTCACGCGGCTAGCATTTAGTAGTTCACCTGGAGTTTAACACTGGTTATTGACATTACTAGTTAGATCTCTATATTCAGCGGTGTCTCACAAGGACAAAAAGTTTTCAGTGTCAAATGCGAGGTGAGCGTGCCATTGCCAAAGGCAAGTCGCTCTCGTTTACACACAACCTATTGGTACCAATGCCGGTATTTCACTGGAGAGCAGAGCGGCGCCGATCGGGAGGAAGTGGCCCCCGGTGGCGGAACCCGGAACCGGAACCATAATGTACCTCGCGTATGAACGAGAGACTAGAATACATCTTAACTCTAGTGAATTCGTTACGCAACATCTTATTGTTAAAAATTAAGACTCGCCAGAGCTCATCAATATAATGCGAATTCACATACCGCCAAGAGCAACCCGACAAACCGATTTATTTCATTTGCCCGCATGCAGGACCAACCTTAGTATAAATTCTCCAATTCCCCTTATTTGTGCGCAATATAACACACAATTTAACAACATCAACATTCTTCACAATACCCTTTCAAAATATCGAACGGAAGTAATGTGTACGACCACAAATTGATGCACGAGTATAAAATATATCGGGAGCATCTCCTGTCCCGATCCTATCTTCCTCTTCACATACCTGTATTTAACCATTGTTAGCACAAGAAACTTTGTTGGCTTACCGTTTGTTTAACTTCCTATATAAATATATTTGTATTAAAAGCTGTTTGTTTCTTACAATATATCTTCAGGTTACTCTTAAGTAGGAACTCTGATTAAGATAAGCCGATTGATAATATTCTTCATTATCCTCGGCACCAAATGATTTAGTAAACTATTGTATTTTTGTAGTAAAACATGATTGTGCGTGTGTCCAATAACAGCAAGACAATAGCCCCCACCGAACTGCAATGATGCGCGCGCAGCTTCGGGGTAAGTTTCTTAATTATCAAATGACTTCCCCGACAGAAGAACGTAGATGTAAAACTATATGTATAATGTAAGTGTAAAAATGAGTTAAGAATAATATGTATGTATTTAGGTTAAAAAGTGAAATAATTATATATGTACTTAGGTTAAAAAGTGAAATAATTTTATATGTATTTAGGTTAAAAAGTGAAATAATTTATGTATTTCTTTAACTTAATAAATTAAAAAAATAAAATTAAAATAAAAATAAAAATAAATATAAAAAAAACATGTAAAACTATGATTGTTGCTCAGCCCTCTCCGAGAGATAAATGAATTATTTTAAAATGCTTCTTTGAGATTGGTACGCCCCTGAGGTATTATTAGAGTCATTATTATATTTTACTAAAACTCTCCACTAATCATTGTTATAAAATTTAACATCCCGTTCTCGATGGGGAACAAAACAAAAGAAGAAGGAACGTTTGTTATTACAGAATATCTAATTAGTTAGTAATATACAACATTATAACAGGAGTGTTAGAGAATATATGACGCAAAAGTGAATGATGGGAGAAGTCAGGGACGCCCGAGGAAGACAAGACAAGTGGATCCAATATTTGAGTTGGGTCATGCCAAGAGTCCGAAAAACAGAATAATATGTATGAGACGATGTATGAGTTGGTACCAAGACAGAGCTGTGTGGAGGTATATCCTCACTGTCTTTTCCTCAGAATAAATGGCGTGATGATTATTTTTTTAATCTTTTTTTTGTATTTATTTATGTACAGACCATTGACGAATTACACAGAATACATAATACGAGATGAAGAGCTACAGAAAAAGAACAGCACATACGTAATACAAAAATGAATTAATGACAAAAATATATATTTGAAAGAACATTCAAGTCAAAGCCTGAACAAGATCCATGATTTTACACATTCTATATGACAATCTTGGAGTTCTGTAAAGCCTAAGAAAAATCATTTAGACTTGTACCAAAAATTTCAAGGCCCTGGCTTGAGTTAACAAATCTCAACTTTTTGAACAGAGGAGAATGGTACCCATAATTAGTAGTGTTTATTGAGGAAAAGCAATTCGTTGTTTCTGAGTTTACGTCAAGGAATATTGAACTTTATGAGTTATAAAACAGAACGTGTGTCAATAATACAATTAATTAAGTACGTCCAACAGTTGAATTTGGAAGTCACTTCTGAGATAGAGCTCCCAAATACTTGATAAACCTGCTTGATCAGATGCAAAGGAGGGCGGTTCGTCTGATTGACAATCCGTTGTTAACATACCGACTAGCATCTCTAATACACAAACGCAATGTAAGTATGCTGAGTCTGTTCTACAGATATTTCATTGGAGCTTGCTCGAAGGAACTAATAGCGTACATCCCCTCCGCGCCGGTGCACGTGCGTGAAACTCAACGGACACGAGCGGAACATCCGTTCACAGTTGATGTTGGCTTCATGAAAACGGGTCGTTTCGCCCACTCGTTTTTATGTAAATCGAGCTACCCGCACTAGACATTTACCTAATACATTTAATCCGGGCCTCTTTAAAGCCCGCATTAACAAATTCCTTCCTACAGCCCTATTCTTAAGGTGCCTCATAGCGTTGCCCAACCAGATAGCGATATAGTTCCCCTGCATGTGCTCCATACGTATAGTTCCCTTGCATGTGCTCCATATGCACTTGGTCATAGATATGTATTAGTTTTAAATAGGTACTAGGTTTATATATGTGTTAGGTTTTTATTCTAGTTATGCCTACTTAAGTTTAAATTGTCACTAGCTATAACTTTTAGTTGGTAAGTGACTACCTATAAGCCATAGATGTAAGTCACTAATTATAATTCTCAGTAGTTAGTCCCTAGCCATAAGTCTTACTTATAAGCCATTAGTAATAAAGTTTAACTGTAAGGTATTGGTTGTATATGTTATTTAATTAATTGTAAAGCGCCCTTGAGGTGATTTTCTCACGAAAACGGCGCTATAGAAGTAATCCAATTATTATTATTATTAGGGGAGCTCTTGTGAGGTGTCAAATAAAAAAATATATATCAATTAATTTGAAAATGCAAATCAGTCTTTCCTGCGCTTTTATAATGAAGACATGTTTATGGTTTATTCGATTTCATCATAAAATTAATCGCTTCTTTCTCGCCCTAATCTCCATGCAATTCCACGTGAGAAGCGATGTTGTACAGATTCAATACTATGGATTTGAACAGCATATAAAGGAGACCAAATGACACTGGCATATCCAAGATGAGGGCGAAGTAGTGAGCAGTAAAGCGTTTTAGGGTATGTGGTTACAAAAAGAAAGCTTCCAGTCTTAAGTGACACCAAAGTCCTCAATAGATCTGACGATAATAGTGAGGCAATATTTAATTTATAGTCGAAGGGGATACGTTTATTAGCTCTGTAAAATGGGGTAATTTTACATTTAGTAATATTTAGTTCTAGGCAGTTAGTTTTAGACCAATCGTTAAGAGTCACTGTCGTTTTGTGATGATGCATTTGTTACTTCATTTTATTACTATACTACCGGTTTCGACACATCCGTATCATTCACTAGCGTTCTTAAAACTTGAATAAATTAAAGTACATAAATAATATATAACTAGAAACTGTATATACATCAAACGGAGTAACCGAGGGACAGTAAATGTGCAAAAAAATAATCGTTACACTGGAGCAAATTTCTCATATTTTGAAGACGAACAGATCGACTGGAGTCAGTTGCAAACTGGCAACCTTGGTAATGGTTGAAGCATTGTTGCCAACTCGTACAGATGTATTCCACCGGAGCCCAGATAAAAGGTGTTAAAGGTAGATCAACAAAGATTATTTAAATCTTACTAGATCAACGTACTACGGTAAGGGGTGATTATATATATATATATATATATATATATAAGTACATAATTAATATCTTTAAAAATAAAGTCAGAACATGGCTGAGAAATCTGGGTGATTATGAACTTGCAAACTATATAAAATCAAATTAAGATAAATGAATATTTAGTAAAGAAAAGTGCAGGTCGTCTCAGAACAGGAAACCCTAGTGAGGAGGACTGTGAATACTGTGAATTTGTACTTCTGTTATAATAATTTGCATTATAATTACATACTGTCCTCATAATTATGCTTTATACTTAAAATTATTACTAAAGTCACATACATGTAAAACCTTTAAATAGAAACTGATAAAAAAAAATTAAAAAATTAGACATTATTAGGTGGGAAAAAAACTTCGAAAACTTAGTGGAAATGGGAGTGGTGATTTGGAGGGAGGGGGGACGGTTGGAGGATTCAAAGAAACGTGGTTAACAAAGGTCATTTACAGGATGCTATTATTTTGTTTAGTAAATTTATTTTTTTTATTTTTTTATTTCTAAATCCAATCGATTTAAAGTTATTTACTTTGACTCTTTATTGTGTTAACTTACGGATTGGGCGGGGAATGCGGGAATGCGGGAGAAGGTAAGGAGGAAGGTTGGGAAGGCGAATTTGCGGGAGACAGTGTGTGTGGGTGTGAGAATGTGTGTGTGCTCACCCTGAGAGAGGTTTTCTTCCAGGGAGCTCAGCTCGGGACCTACGACTAGCTCGTCATCGGCAGGCCTCAGAACTCTTCTTCAGGATCGTGAATCGACAGTCAGTCTTATAATTGGGGATTGCGACTCGAGACTTTAGTAATTAAAACTCTCAGATGCTTTCAGTAATCAGTTGTTTACTCGGTATAAAAAGGGGAACAGACATAGTAAGATTACACAAAGGGATCATGTTAACCTAAATTACAAACATGTTACGGGTAAAACTAAGATTCTCTCTCTGAAATAACTCTACGAACGGCATTGGTGAAGGTGGCTCGAAATGGAATTACAACACAATATAAAGGGGATATTCAAGAATACAGCTCACGGTTGGTAATGATGGTTGTCGGTCGGGCGTCCGGGTAATATTCCATCGCCAAATCCATGATGGATGGTGCACCTCGGAGATGTTCCCAAGGCCAAGTCCATGGAGAGAAGTCCGTGTGTCCAAGGCCGAGTGCGAGAAGAGAATCCGTGTGTCCAAGGCCGAGTGCGAGAAGAGAATGGCGGCTCAAAGCGAGCGTGTCGAAGCCGGAACTCGAGTACGAGTGGTGTATCTTTTTGTCGCTAGGGGTGTTAACTTAACGAGTGGCTAGTATTTATATAGGGTATATGCGTTATGTAACACATTCCCCCATGTCACGAAAAAAAGCGCCGTGGTAATGAAGCTGTAGGACTAAAAAAATCCTCTAAAATGCACCGTCGTTACAAGAATGAGAAAGCAGAGAGAGAGAGCTATCTTATGAACTAGAGATGGGTGAATTACAATGTGAGAGATGGGCAACATACATGATTATGCACTAAGATCAACAAAATAATACATAGTTATGCAGAACAGTGATAACAATACATGGTTATGTTGAATAGAAACAAGAATACATGGTTATGTTGAATATAAACAAGAATGGCTCTATGGTTTATCATTGGTCTGTAAGCTAAGTTTCGGAGTGGTTTTGCGTTGTGGAGCGACGTGGGTTATTCACTGGTTTTATGTTATGACTTCACTGTAACCTGACCCTTTTGAGATAACACTTGGGTCAAGTAAAAACAAAAGTTCGGTGGGGAGTTATCATCACAGAGGTTTGGAGAAATAAACAGCAGTAGAAGGTTTGTGGTTTGCGTGTTGAGCCAGAGAGGATTCCTTATGCCAGGTGGCGAGGCAGGAATGTGGTTGATGATGTTCCAAGGTGAAGTGGTTGTATATGGTGAATATTGCGCGGCGGCAATGTTGGTAAGTCTTGACAGTTATGGTGTACAAGATAAGGGTTGTGTCCATGTCTAGCGAGTTAACTTTTCTTGTTCACTTTGATTCAAATAATTAAACAATATTTGGATTTAATTATCCTTTATTTTATAACATTTAAAATACAACAAGTAACGTACAATTTCAAAAGGAATTATCATGTGAGCAATACGACAAGCAACTGCTTGGATTCACTCGACAAGATAGATTAATTCACTTAGGGTGAGGCAGCCACTTTTATAGCTGTCCTGATTAATCTAATATCTAAAGTTTATTTGGTACAAAACAACAAAATAGTATTATCAGTTATGCAACGGATGTTGACGTTTTGTATTGAGTACATATGCATCGATATAAGACGGAACTAGATAATGTAATCTTATTTGAGAGTTCAATGCACTATTTTATCTACTAGACAAGATGAAGTGAGGAATGAAGTACGGGGCGTCCTGTGTTGTCTTCTTGGAGGTGAAGGTCAGCTGGGGTAGTTAACTCTCCCCCCTTTAAATGGGAACTCCTTCGGGATGCGAAGAGTTTACATATTTTCCATAGGATATATCCAATTGCCATTATTATTAGGCAACTTGTTAGTGTGATATGTAGACTTCCACTGGTGGAGGTGGTTTCTGTCACGTTGGTGGTGATGCTGGAATCTTCGTGTGGTTTTTCTATTTCGTCCATATGTAATGTGGGTAACTGTAATACATGTAGTTCTTCTCTGGAATACGTAATGACTAATGTTTCCTTGTTTATAGTCCGTCCCATATTAAATGTTTTTCCTTGTATGCTGCATTCATCGTTGGTCACGAGTACTGATTTAGAAATAACAATACTCTGTTTATGTTGTGGGCAATGTGCTTGTAGTGGGGTGGGCTTGTCACGAAATACATACATCATATTGTCTCCTATAATATGGGTATATTCTTCTGGGCATGTGATCTTGTGAAGGCTGCAGTTCTGCTCGTTTTGGGTTTCTAACACCAAGGTGGTGCAATCATCAATGGTATTTACTTCTTTGTTACATAAGCTGTTTTGGTCTGAGATTATTTGGCATTTGCTTGCGACATACATTTGTTTTCCATCTCTCAATATTCGTCTGGATGGGAGGTGGGGTTGGAAGCATTGGGTACCTGGTTTGGATATTATGGGAATAATTTCATTATACATGTATATTGTATTCTCTACTAGTGGAAGGGATAGAATAAAATGCAAGGTTTGCTTGGTTTTTATGAGTTGAACTTGTAAAAAGCGTTGAATAATATCAAAGTCTTTAGAAAATAAGTTTTCTGAATTTATTTGTGATATTGAGTCCATGAAGACTTTTGGTTTAATAATGCTAGGGTGGTACATTCCATGAGCGGCAAAGGTAATTGCTTCCGTGATTCTAGTTACTAATTCAGTTATTGTTTCCGTTTGATAAATTAAATGTGTGATCAACAAATCAGTTTGATCTTCATAATGATCGTGGCTTATTTGAGCCCATATAACTACTTGGTTAAGTGAAATATTTTTAAGTTTAGTGTAATAATCTTCTAAGGTTTTCGAAGTAACAGAGATTCGTTGTTGATTCAAATGTAGATTACTTTCCGTTTGTTGCGTTATCTTATTTATATCATTATCATCTAAATTTCCCGTTATTAATTTAATTACCGACCCGATACCATTTGTAAGACCTCGTTTATGTCTAGTTACAATAAGGTTATCTATCAATGCTTTATTATGGTCAATTAAATATTTTAAACGTTCTAAGCCTACATTAGGTAAGGTTACATTATTATTTCTTATAAATTTATTGTAATTAAAATATAACTGTAATCAGTTCTTTTCTACAACATTCACTGACGATTTGGTATAACTTGTCGTCATTGATAATTACCGCATATTTATTCTTGTTTAAATATTTTACATAATTTAAAAATATACATTGCGCATTATCGAGGGGGATACACCAAACATGATCCGTACCTGCTTCTTTTGTTTTCAATTTACGTAATTCCTGATTACTCGATTCTGTAAATATCCTATTCATACGTGGGGGTGGATGCTTGTGACGAATCGGGATTCCTCCATTATCGTCCACATGGCTATGCATGGTGTCGGCGACACTCTGGGCATCCGAAGTGATTTCTACTCGTAACGAGTATTGATCATCACTAACCTCACTATGATGGATCTCTACTCTAGATAATAAGTCGGCTACATGGTTTGTACAGCCACGTTCATTATTCTCCAATAATTCATCAAGTTCGATTATGTCCATTACATGGAATAGTTGAACTTGCTTTGTTGGAGTTTTTTTTTTTTTTTTTCAAAATGCGTCACAACCGTACCTCTATGGGTCGTTATGGTGTGCGCCGTTCGTACCGAAAATTCTTTGTTAATTTAGTTGCAAAAAAAATATATATATATATATGAGTAGAGCCTGAATGATTTGAACTACCAGTATCGATTAAAAATTTATGTTTTATGGAGCTTCTACATATGGAAGTCCATTACAATAAATAAATTAATGAATGTGGTTTAGTTGGACGAGGTTTTTTGGGGATCTTCTTCGTTCGCCCAAAAATCCTGGCCTCCGTGATCACATTGAAATAGCTCCTGTGCCGTACGTCCATTACCCAAGTCTATGACTGGGCCTTTGAACGAGCGTGGCATAGGCGCTGTCCTCATACTAACATCCTCGTTACGGCGTTGTGGGTTTCCTAGATATTTAGAATTATTTTGTTGCGACATGTTATTATTTCGAACCCCGAAATTCTGTCCGGGTTTGTTGTTCGTGAAGTTATTGTGTTGCCACGGTTTATAATTATTATTATTATTAAAATTGGTATGATTCGTTCTATAACCGTTTGGATTATATTGTGGGTTATTAAATGTTCTATTGAAGTTTTGTCCGAACTGAGTTGGGTGAAATTTATTTTGCGTTGGTTGTGGGGAATTAGGCACATGTTTAGTTCTGTTACAGTGGAGTTCACCATGCGCCTCCAACATACGTATCTCAACACACAGGGTGTCGTAATTTTTTGTTAGATTTGCACATTTAATATGTGTGGGTAAAAAATTTAACAACGTATTACGTGCCGTGTCTTTATATGGTTCCATTAGGAGCTGCGCACTCGCTGGTCCATATTGGTCCGAAATTTTAATTTTTATTGAAAATAATATTTGATTCATTTCATGAATCAGGGTTCCGAAATCTCTATTTCCCCGATTGAAGTTAATTAGCTCGGTCTGAAGTAATGTGACCGACTTGTTGTCACCACATTCAATTTTTAACGATTCCAAAATTTTTTCGATATTATTTTCGTGATCGTTCATAAGGATCACATGTAATGCCTTGCCGCGCAATCTCGAAATTACTCTTTCGACATTGCTTGGGGTATTGCCGTTTCGTGCAATGTAACCCCTAGCTGATTTTATAAACAAATTAATATCTTGCGCAGAACCGTCATACTCCAGAATCGACTCTGAGTATTGGAGAGCGGATCTCTCGTTTGGCTGTGCCATTTTATAAAAAGATTTTTTTTTTGGATTTTATCTCTAACCTTTTGGATAAGGTAGGGAAAGGATCTATCATACGGATGGGATAGACGAACAATTGAAAAATGTACTTACATGAATGTTGTCGCAGTTAACGATTTTTTTTTTGGTTGGTCCTTCGCGTTGAGGTATTTAAAAACACCTAGGGAGTCCTGGCTACGGCCAAGTTTAACAGCTTCCCCGAATTTTATGACCCACGTACTGGGCGCCAGTTAACTTTTCTTGTTCACTTTGATTCAAATAATTAAACAATATTTGGATTTAATTATCCTTTATTTTATAACATTTAAAATACAACAAGTAACGTACAATTTCAAAAGGAATTATCATGTGAGCAATACGACAAGCAACTGCTTGGATTCACTCGACAAGATAGATTAATTCACTTAGGGTGAGGCAGCCACTTTTATAGCTGTCCTGATTAATCTAATATCTAAAGTTTATTTGGTACAAAACAACAAAATAGTATTATCAGTTACGCAACGGATGTTGACGTTTTGTATTGAGTACATATGCATCGATATAAGACGGAACTAGATAATGTAATCTTATTTGAGAGTTCAATGCACTATTTTATCTACTAGACAAGATGAAGTGAGGAATGAAGTACGGGGCGTCCTGTGTTGTCTTCTTGGAGGTGAAGGTCAGCTGGGGTAGTTAACTAGCGTGACAAAAGACGACGGCTGGCTTCTGGTATGAACTGGAACGGGTCTTGGTAGTGATAATGTATGCAAGACAATGATGAGTCTATGTCTAGCGTGACAAAAGACGACAGCTGGCTATTGATGAACTGGAACGTGTCTTGGTAGTGATAATGTATGCAAGACAATGATGAGTCTATGTCTAGCGTGACAAAAGACGGCAGCTGGCTATTGATGAACTGGAACGTGTCTAGGACTGACATGTCCAAAAGGTTGTTTTGAAAGTGTCTATGTATTATGAGACAACTTGGTTCGCAACTACACGTACGACTCCAGCTTGATTATGGTAAGCAGGGTCGGGTGTTTTTATGTTTGTGGTTGAAGAAGATGAACCTCCGTGACAGTTTGTGGTGATGGGGTGAAGTTCTGCTAGGCTGGTGATAAAGAAGGCTGCTGGGCTGATGATGAAGAAGGCTGCTGGGCTTCTTTTTAGTCCAGGGGGGAAATTATTATTAAAACAAAATTCTTGAAGTTTACCTGCCTGGTAGACCAATGATGCAAAAGTTTGGAGAGAAACAAGTGTGTTGTAAGAGAGAAAAGAACGTAGGTTAACCGTGTTTAGAGAATTTCAGAGAGAGAGAGAACGAACAAAAAGGAAATAAACAACTGAGCTGAGAGTCTTAAATTATATACAAATACCAGTATTCAGCATCAAAGGTGACAATATATAGTCCATTCAGTGCAGTAGCATTGAATACATATCCACTGATACAAGAACTGAGGTTTGTATACAATTACACATATCTCACTTGAAAGCAATTGACCCTTTGTGGTCAATGTAATCGCCGAGGCGGTGACAATATATTACTATCAAGGTAAGATATTTTGAGGGTGAAGTTGAGAAAATAATTCATGGATGAGGTTTGACCTATTTGACAGACGTTATGCTGAGAGCGTAACGTACAATTTCCGAATACATGAATCATTTTATTTCACCTGGGTGACAAGGAAATTGAGTACAGAAATCTGCTGTGATCTGGCTAGAGTCCAGGTTCAATCTCTTGGGGAGAATGAAAAAAAAGGTCAACAGTAGGGTTCTGGACTCATTACATTTTTACAAATGAATGATGATTACAGAATACACAGTTATACAGAACTAGTCTTTCGCGTGTATTTGGCGAAAGGCTAGGGGTCGTTTTAATCTTCTACACGTTTGTGGGAAAATGACAGACCCTTGTTCAAATTTCACAAACCTAGGAGTTTTCTTATTCGTTTCCTAGACAACGAGTTACAAGTTTTTATACAAATATCACAAAATATCAAACATTTAGTTCGATAGACAACAAATGTGGCAAACTTTATTTCAAGAAAAGCCGAAAGATATTATGTCGTTCGCACGAATCATGGTGAGTTTTATAACATCTTCACGTATCATGGTGAGTTTTATAACGTCTTCACGTATCATGGTGAGTTTTATAACGTCTTCACGTATCATGGTGAGTTTTATTACGTCTCCACGTATCATGGTGAGTTTTATAACGTCTTCACGTATCGCGCAAAATTGAACGATTTGCAAGGGTGCCCAGTATTGAAAGGACGGTAAAAAAAATTAGGAATTTATGACAATTTAATGAAACAAATTTACCTAAATGTCAACATAGTTGACAACAAGAGTGATTATGACGACTCCTCGTATCATGGTAGATATTTTAACGTTCACACGTATCATGTAATACAACAATTACGTTCAAAATGTACCCATTTCAATACAGACGGCGAGGTTAACATTAATACCATATATTTAATGATTGAATTAACAGTCCTTAACACGGCGTAAAATGTACATTTTAAATAATACAACAAAAGGTACAAAAGAGACCTAAATGGTTTTAAAACTCTAATTGTAACGAGGGGAGCAAAGTGATGGTAAAATATTTACTTACACAGAGCAAGGTATTTTGCAGAAGAGACCGAATTGGTTTTACTTACTCTTTTGCCTGAGAGTTACTGTGATGACTTAGTTATAGGGCTAAGTTTACGCAGCACAAAATGAATTAGGGACAATACAAGACATGAGCCTAACAAGGAACATATCACCATGGCTTATCCAAGACCACTTTAGGTTTTACATACTTGGAATAATCAAGGCAATAGTTATACAAAGTAATTGTCATTAGTGAGGGGAACCGATCTTAAGATTGTTCATTATGCCAATGACGTTTTTCAGAATTGACGTGTCAGTGTCGAGTTCTGAAAAATGGGGAAATAAAAGAGCAATTTGGGTGTGAGCGCCATTCAATTTTGGAAAAATTGAAAAAACAAAACATTTACCCGTTATAACTTTCGTTCAACAGGTGTGATTTTCGAGTCAGAATGTTGATACCACAGAGGGAATTTATACTTGCATTTGACTGAAAATCCTAACCAGAGTTTGGTTACTGTAATTGGGTGTGTAACAAAAGTCAATGACCTTTGTACGTATGTACTCTCAAGGAGTGAGATATGAACAAACAAAAATGACAAAAGGTCGCACAAGAAATGACAAACAAAGAGATGAATTGAATATTTACACATGACATGATAGGACGGAACTGTTGTTAAAGTACGAGGGTAGGGTAACACCTCTGGGTACGTTTCCCAGAAATAATTACCGACAACAAAGGTGATTTCTTCAATTTGAAGTGATCAGTTTCAAAAAGAAAAAAAAAAGGTAACCGTCAAGAGTGAAAATGAAGAGTGAAAAACAGAGAATGAAAAAAAACAAAACAAACGATTGATTATATACAATTATGTTACAAGGAGAAAGTGTTACATCTGACACTAATGTAACTTTCCAAAAATGTAAGGTTTTCTTACATGTTAAATAGTGAATGTTTCTGCGACATTCGCAACATGAGGCAATTGTTGATTTGGTCCAGAGGGTATGGATGAGTCAACATGGGATATGGTTTCTATTGTTTCCATATTTCCAGTTTTAACGATGTCCTTCATGTGGTATTTGACATAAATGTCAGAAGGAGCATATACTGAATCTGAGATTCTTCTCAGTCCAGTTTCCAAACGTAATCTTCGAGGGAAGACAGAGGTTTGTAAGTGTGGAGTGGTTGACTTTCCATTCTGATGAAATTGGTCGTAGTTTATATTTAATTCCTCTGTGACCGAGATGGTATTCTTGAGGAATGATTCCTCCTTCGACGGGCTGCATGGAATAGAAGGGCTGGGCCTTGATGTATTTTGTGTTGAAAAGTTGAGCGTATTTTATTAAAACCTTCTTAGTTTTGTTTTGTGGAGACAGGTTTCTGTCGCGCAATGCTTGAAGAATTGTGTCCTTGTTTGATTGGTGAATGTTGGCGATGATACCCAAGGCAGGTGTGGATTCCATTTTGAAAATTAAAATTTAAAAAAAGGAGAGAAAAAAAAAATTTTAGACTTAGAAAAAAAGTTGAGAACCTCTGATTTTTCTAAGTGTTTGAAATTTAACAAAAATTGGCCAGGGATTTGTTTAGGGGGAAGATATTTTAAATTTCACTATTCACTTTTGTAACTTTTACTTAAAACTTGAAAAAATTGCCAAGATTCTAGTTTAGAAAATGGTAATTTTCAAAAATCACTTTACACTTGTTGAAACTTGAGGTTAATTGACACTAGGCCCGTAATTGGATTTAGGGAACCGGTAATTGACAATCACTTCCTTGATTATTGATTTTTTTTTTAAAGAGAGAAACTCGAAAAGGGATAAAAATTCGTCATTAATTTATTTTTGAAGTTTATTTTTTCTGAAACACTGGCGTAGTAGTTTTAATTATAAATTTAAAGTACCACTTGATTTAATTGTCTTTGGTTTATTTTATTATTATTATAGTCACTGACAGAGGGTTTTTAATCACTTGATAAGGTATTACCATACAATATGTAAACACAATGTTACATATTTGCGAGAATTATTTGAGGAAATTGAAGTAGGTAATCCTTGCAGTAAATTTAATTGTACCTGTTGTTTAATGGACAAAAGGTCTTAAAGGTGAAGTTTGCGAACTTATTTATCGAAAATAACTTAATTGTTGCAAAGCCGATAGCAACGTAAGGGACGGCGTGAGTTGTTTGTTTATGGAACTGTCAAAAATCAGCTGACTTGATCTAGGCAACTTGAGAAAAATAAAAGAGGGACTGTAAAGTTGCCTATTCTGTTAATTTGCAAGTCGGTATAGATTCGATTTTGCCAACTTGACAATGCTACGACGCGCTGCGTCTGGAGAGTGTTCAAGCGAACTTCAGACGAGTTTTGGTTGAGAAAAAGAATTCGCCGAATATTCCAGAATTCTGCCGCGCTTTATCGAACGATCCCGATGTGATTGTTGCGTCACGTGATATGAAATGTTCTAGAATTCTGCCGCGCTTTGTCGAACGATCCCGATGTGATTGTTGCGTCACGTGATATGAAATGTTCTAGAATGTTTGGCGCGTTTTTAACGGTTTTTTGACAACGTCTCGAAATTGTTTCTAGAACAATTCTGGCGCGTTTTTAACGGTTTTATGAACATGGTTAGAAATGGTTCCAGAAAAAATTGCTATGGGAACACTTTACAGGGAGAAGATACAATACAATAAGAGACATTTATACCGATTCTGAAAGCATCCTATGAGTAGGAACTATGTTTGCAACGAGAATAATTGCGGCAAGTTTAATGTATGGAGTCTGTTCCAATTCCCAAAGAAGGCCCTGACGTTGGGAAGCCAGTGTTAAGAATGAGGATTGCACGGGGATTGCGGGAATGCGGGAGAAGGTAAGGAGGAAGGTTGGGAAGGCGAATTGGCGGGAGACAGTGTGTGCCTGTGAGTGTGTGGGTGTGAGAATGTGTGTGTGCTTACCCTGAGAGAGGTTTTCTTCCAGGGAGCTCAGC
>JAHDVE020000123.1:0-51634 GCA_022606495.2 Halesus radiatus
TCTTTATGATATTTAACTGCGTTTATGAAAATTATGTTTATTGTTAGCATTGGTTAGGTAATAATATAATTTACATGGTGTCTGGAAACTCATGGTACCTACAGTGGAAAAATTAAATCATCTGCAGCATATAATAGTTCCCAAATATTCATAAATCACACATCCTTCCTTTGGTGATAATTTTTTGGTGGAAATTTTCGAGGCCAATAAAAACTCAAAATCAAACGATTTTCAGGTCAATTATATAGGTCGTTCCGCTGGTTAATCGCCCGAATCGCTGGTTAAGTCTGTAGGATACATCCTGATAAACCCCGATATATTTATACATAAAATTATTTAAGCTGATATTGTCCCATTTTGTTCTAAGGATAATGGAACCCAAACATTTACTTTTAGGTATGTATTTATTATGTACCTATTCCATTCCCATAAGCGTTTTCCTTGGAGATATAATTTTTTCAGGATACAACTCGTTTGGTCCTCTTATTTCCCATTTTAGCTGAAACAAATGCTTATAGATTAGCCCTGAGGTTCACTTTAATTTGTTAATTTTAAAGTCATTTTCGCCTCATGATTTATTTTCATTGTGAAATTAGCAGTGACAGTATTAAAGAAATTATAACAGCAACTTGAATTTTTGATAAAACTAAGTTAAATAACAAGCCACAGGTTTTTTTTCATGTCAATGCACCAGAGTCCCAACTGTCCTGAGACAGTGGGACGATAGCATTCCCATTCAGAGTATGTTGTGAGGTAAAGGAAGTAGGGAAGGGAGGGGAATGGGGAAGAGGAGGTTTGGAAAGCACTTGGCTATTCGGATTAGTCACCAAACATAGCTAGAGCCAGTTCAAGAAACGTTTTGATTATGAATGGTATTTCGCCAGGATGATACTGAGAGTATCTATCACTCGAATATAAAATTCTACTTCAAGAAGTTTCTCTAAAACGACTACTAGATTTAGCAATTTTCCTCTTGTACGAATAATTTCTGGACATCATGTATAAATAATTAATATTTATATTTATGATTACGTTAATTTAACAAAAAAAATACAAAAAGTTCTGCATAAAAATTGTTTTTACGCGTGACAGCTATTTCACATTCCGAAATAATACCTTCACAGACATTAAAAAAATTGCACAGCAGATCTTTTTTTGTAATAATTAAAATTAAGTAAATAATGAATATTAAATATATTAAGAATTGATAGTACAGTTATAGAACATTTACTTTAAAACAGTAAAAATTAAATATTTATTTCTTTGTCCGTATTTCATTTAAAATGAGACACTGTGCGCTTTTAAAATATAAATTTATACTAGAAAATAACATGTTCTATTAAGTTGCGGAAAAATTAAATAATACCTTTACTTACCCGTAGAAGAAGTCTAGTATAAAAAAACAGAAGATTTCAATACTAGAATTCAAGTATTCGTATGAATAAACCAAATATGTGAGGAAATAAGTTGCCGTAGCGGCGGGCCGTAACACGTCTTGTCTCGCCGAATGTTGAACGGCAACTAAAGATTTAAATGACATATGTGACGAAGAGACGTATTAAAACTTCGGCGCGCCCACCGTCTATTCGAAGTGCGTAGGGTCGATATTGCTTTGGCGGGCATAGAAAACGATTTTTTCTGAGGGGTGTATTTTAATTAATTCTGATGAATATATTCCTAAAATCTCAGATGTTTGCACGGTGGTATCTCGGGAAGTTACTAGTTCATCTTTAAAAAAAATAAAATTCCATCGTTACCGCTAATGTTATAGTTGAAAAACGTCTTTAAAATTTAAAAAAACATTTACGTAAAAAAATTTAATGGTAACGTATTTAATGGTAACGTACTATTTTTATTAATCTAAAATATAAATAACATGCATCCCGTGTATTTCCTTTTGAAAAAAAAGATACTGTACTCACGAAGTCGTCGGAATTAATTAAAATGTGAGTCTCGGGCAAACCCCGTCATATGTGGTGATATCAACTCTTAAGAGCACTAATAAAAATTACGCATTATCAAGAAAACCAAATAAAATTTGACGGTCTCGGCAGTTCAGTGGCCGTGACCTTACGATCCTTGACCAAGAATCCGGACGTCGCGGGTTCAAACCCCGGCGTCCGCAAGAACTTTTTATTTGAATGAATTGTTTTATTTCACAATTTATTCTTAGTACATTTTATGGCACGTTCCAGAGTGGTGGATACTTTCAGTATAGCCCTGGTAAAAGACCAGCATTCAGAATCGAAACGTTGATTGAAATGGCTTTAGCCATATTTGGTGACCAGATCTGGAAAGTCAGGTATATTCCCATCTTTTCCTCCATCTCCTTCCCCTCCTTGCTATCTTCAGCCTCACAAAATACCCCATTTGAGGATGCCAGTCTCACTGGCTCCAGACGATTGGGAGCAGCTGAGACTCTTGCGTGGTACTCACAAATAAAAAAAATTAAACAACAATGATTTGTAATAGAATTTAAGTATCTGGTTACTTAACGTCAGGCTGGCAAAAATTAAGTTTGAAGGAATAATTAATTCACTAAAAGCATCGAAACGATTCATTTATTTATATTAATTACACCACCCTAAAAAACTCTAATTGTGGGTTCTACAAAAGAAAAAAACAAATAAACAAAAGTCGGTGCCGGTACGTGGGTAATATGATTATAATAACGAATTTCCAAAAAAATTTCATCAAAATTACACAATTATTTTTGACGGGGAATCCCCGAAAAATAATCATAAAAATTGCAAGGTCAATCCTTTCACCACTTCGCAATTAGGTAATTTCACTATAAATAACCATTAAATTCAATGAAAATCTTTGAATGATCTGACAAAATTTATATTGCATTGAAATTGAAGATCAACCTGTACGTGTTAGTAAGCATGAACACTTCCGCAACCGGAAATTGGGCTAATAATTGAAATGGGTCGTTGAGATGAATAATAGTAACTTTGAAAAGAAGTGAACTTGACCATGAGAAAGAAAGACGGTTTTAGGCGTGATAAGTATAGTAAATGGCTGAATCTAGCGGCACTAACCAATACTGTATCTGGTGGGAAATACTGAAGGAGGAAGATGATACAGTACAAGAATACAGTTAATTGTTGTAATGTGAATACAGTACAAACGCCCCATCAGCTTTTTATGATAACTTAATGCTTAATCTTTAGATGCCACATCAATATTTAATCAAAACAGTAATTGCAGAGGATTTTTATCAACGTTCAATTTGAAAGAACACTTAAAAACCTGTAATTTTGGTCGGCTGATTCACAACATTGAAGACAAGAAAGGTTGTCGCGATACCCTTTCGTATTTTGATCATAGCACCCGGAAATCCGAACGATTGCTATTAAACAAGAAATATCATAACTCACTTCCGTTACTTCTATGTTTTCAAAAACAATGTCGTGTACTCCTATAAAATGGAACACATCCAAATATTAATTACAGCGTGAATAAAGAAAGCGCCACAGGTGAAAATTTTTATAGACCCAAGATCAAACCAAAAAATAAATGGTGTCTATTTTTACATATATATTATTTAGCCAGGTGCATCAAAAAAGTTTATTATTTTTTTAGGTCGTCATTCGTAAGTATTGAGAATGATTTCTTCAGAGCTGGTGACACTGGTGATACGTGGAAATACAAAAAGTCGTTGAGCAGATGATGAATGTGGGCAACGCAGGTTTATTTGCGTGTTAATTCACTTTCAAGTGAAATAGCCCATTAAATAAAATGTGAGTTAAAGGTGATGTCGCAGGTGTCAACACTCTAAACATAGCACCAATCGGTGAAACATTCCAAATAAATACCATTAAAAAACTAAAAGACCGACTTCATTTGTTTTGGTATCCTTTTTATGGTTTTTTTTTTATATTCTTTTTTCGATTTGATTTGTATTTCTAAATTCTTGGATATTAATTTATTGATATTGAATAATAAACTGTGATGACACGTGACATTTATTGTTTTCTGCAAAACACGACTTTTATTGAGTCGGGTTTTTGATTGGGTATTATTAACAACTTTTTTTTAATAAAATGTTTTACACATCTATTAAAATGTAATAAATTTGTTAAAAACCACGATGATGTAAAACGAGGTGTGAATTAAGGTTTAAATAATGCAGCTTTTCCTTTAATTCAGACGATGTATGAATGTGAATGAAGCAAGAAGTGTATGCCAAGATCGAGTTGTTTGGCAGTCCGTTCTCTCTGCATACCCCTGCGGAGAAACGGCGTGATGGTTAGTTAGTTAGTTAGATTTTCCTTTTCTGTGATTTATCTTCTTGTAGGAGAGGCGTTAAATTGTTTCACGTTATAAATACATTTCCAAGACAAAGTAGGAGGCTGCATAAATGATCTTATCGGGTCCATAGCTTCTGAAAGATCAGCCATTTAAACAATGATGAAAAAAATATCATTTTTTTGTCAGTTTCAAAACCATTGAGTCCCAACTGCTCCCAACCGAGAGTATCGCATCCCCAATTGGGGTATGTTGTGATGCAGAAAGTATTGAGGAGAGGAAGGCGACGGGGAAGAAGAAAGGTGGGGAAGTACCTGGCTATTCAGATCTGGTCACTAAACACGGAAAAAACCATTTCAAGCAAAGTTTCGATTCTGAATGGTGGTCTTTCACCAGGGCGATACTGACAGTATCTACCGCTCTGGAACGTGCCGCAAATATACTACATATTAAATTAGTTTGATAAATTGTGAAATCACGCAATTTAATCAAATAAAATTTAGGCGAAGTCCGGATTTGTAGCCAGGGACCGGAAGCACTCAACCACAGAGACCGTAAAAAATTAGTCGAGATTAAACACATGATACAGTTAAACGTTCGAACTGCCAGAAAAATTAACTTTCTCGGGGTAGAAATTACATTCCGTCTTTACAATTCAACCTAACCTAACCTAACCTAACCTAACCTAACCTAACCTAACCTAACCTAACCTAACCTAACCTAACTAAACCTAACCTAACCTAACCTAACCTAACCTAACCTAACCTAACCTAACCTAACCTAACCTAACCTAACCTAACCTAACCTAACCCAACCTAACCAATAAATTACTTACTTTATGTTTCAAGCTTATCAATAAAATGAACACAAATTGAACTTTAAATCAGCGCTTTAACTGATAGATAGGATGAAGAAATATACAGAAAAAAATTTAACATAATATTTAAATAAAAAATTAAATAATATACTTTGTTAATATACAGATATCTACATGTTTCGCAAGGGATGCTTTCTTCATCAGGAATATATGGAATACTAAAAATAAATGATAAAAATTAGAACACAATAATGTAAGAATAAACAAATTATAAACATAAACAAAAATTTATTAAAGTAGGCAAGCAATTAATCAAAAATGTTAATAAAAAATTATCATAAAACGTTGAATAATAAATTTACATTAGAAATTTAAAAAAAAAATTGAATATTTATGAAATTTTATTCACTATTAACCCCTTTTCTGATTTCTAAAATTTCAAACTTGTCTAATTGTTAACCGGTTGTACTTGTATGTAAAAAATTTAAACTTACTTGACACTATTATTATTAGTATTCTATATATTCCCGATGAAGAAACATGTAGATATCTGTATATTAAGTGGTAAGTGGTAAATGCAAAGTATATCATTTAATTTAGTTATAATAAAATAAATTTCAGTTTTACGTACATCCATCGCGGCTTTTGGCTCCCACTACGCTCAAGCATTAAGCGTAACATATAATGTACGAGTACAGCTTGGTAATAAAATGTAGACATTTAGTAAAGAGGAACTACATCGTGTCATCAGTATGCACTATGGCTAATAGTAAGCTAATAATTATAACTATGCCTATGAAATATTGTTTCTCAAATAAATAAAATGTTCACAAAACACTATAATCCGTTTCTTTATGTTATTTTTATTTATATTTTAGATCTGTGAAATTGGTTTTATTTATCTAACATATGTATTGGTTACTTCGATACATACATTTCAGTTAATTAAAGTTAAATAAAAAATTCAAACATTAAATTCCCTTAAAATGTAGAATCATCTCCTTTCTAAAAATACTACTAATTTCCGGATACCGTTTGGTAAAAAACATGTGTGCTTTTTTAAACTTACAATAATCTCCCTATGAGTCATTTAGGTGTTATCATTTAAAACGTTTTCAACGATCGCAGCGCCCTCATTTTTGTCTACTATAAAATGTCCTGTATGATGATTCGAGCCTTGCACGGGATTATTTTTTTTTTTTGGAATAAAGTTATGAAGTTGTGAATTCTTGGTTGTCGTTTGGGTGCCATAATTGATTTGACAGCGAAAGTAACGCCTTGTGACGACTATTACTATCTCTAAACAAAGAAATTCATTTTAAAATTTTATATCATTCCAAACATTTTTTTTTAAATATATCTAAATAATAAAGATCTTAAGTAGGTACCTACTTGTGTTTTCCACTTTGAAAAAATTCTACCCAAACAAACCATCTTCTTTTGAATATGTAATCTGTGGCTAACCAGGGTGGTATATCTATGGGTTAACCTCAATACTAATTTTAAAAGGTTATAGCAACAGTTTTACATATTAGATTTCATTCAAACTACTTCTTAAATCTTCACGGCACTAATAAGAACAAACGGTTTTTTTTTAGCGAAACCGGTCGAGGAATTGTCGAGAAAATCGAGAACACACAGACAAACATTCATTTTCATATATAGAGATTTTTTAAACAGAAAACGTAGTGTGGCAACACCGCCTATTGTCCAAAAAATTGTTCAAATTGGTAAAACTGACGCTGAACCCCACTGATAACATATAGAGAAAGTTGGGTAATAATAGATATTTCTTCCATACGAGCACGAAGCTTTTGAAAAGTAACTTATGTTGGATACGTTTTTTTCTAAGTCCACTTTTACATTAAAAACCTGTTACTTGGCGGTTAAGTCATAGCCGGATCAGTAATGCTTATGACCTAAAATTTAGACAGGTATGTATGGAAGTTTTTTTTATCTAAGCTTTAGACATAACATTTTTAACTGAAACTTGGCTCACAAACGTGCACTTAAATGATATGGATGTATTTGACAATAATCTAAACTTGGCAGATTTCAAAATAAGGATGAACGGATTGTTTCTGCCTAGTTTATAAATTATTGTTAACTACGAGTACAACTTTTACATCATTTACTTATTTGTTATTAATGTTAATATTGACTCTGTGGACATTGTAATATTTATTTTTTTCTGTTACTGTGTATTTTGAGTTTTGATGCAGTTTTTTTTTCCTTTTTTCAAGTGTAACTTAACTTTTGTGGTAGCTTTTCAAGTGTAACTTAACATTTTTTCAAGTGTAATTAAAGTTTTGTGCATGTTTTCTAAAGTTTATTCTTCTCGTGTGATTTAGAAAATGATAAATTCGTATGTAAAAGCCCCCGGGCGTTTACATAACAAAATATAACTAACTAACTAACTAACTAACCATCACGCCGTTTCCCCGCAGGGGTAGGCAGAGAGGGCATGTGGAGCGAATGAACGAAGAAAGGAGTGTAAGAAGAATGTATGACGCGAATGTGAATGGAAGAAGCCGGGGACGCCCGAGGAAGACATGGCACGATCAAGTGAATAAAATACTTGAGTCGGGCCATGTCAGAAGTCGGAATAATAGAAGAGAATGTATGAGACGATGTATGAATGTGAATGAAGCAAGAAGTGCATGCCAAGATCGAGATGTTTGGCGGTCCGTCCTCTCTGCCTACCCCTGCGGGGAAACGGCGTGATGATTAGTTAGTTAGTTAGTCTTTATGTTATGTTCTAAAGCCCAGATAGACGTATAATCAAATACATAATTGTAAACGTAGACCGTCTCCCTAGAGAGCGCCGAACCACCCCATTAAACGTAGACTGTCTCCCTAGAGAGCGCCGAACCACCCCATTAAACGTAGACTGTCTCCCTAGAGAGCGCCGAACCACCCCATTAAACATAGACTGTCTCCCTAGAGAGCACCGGACCACCCCATTAAACATAGACTGTCTCCTAGAAGGCACCGAACCACCCATTAAGCATAGACTGTCTCCTAGAGCATAGACCACCCATTAAACATAGACCGTCTCCCTAGAGCACCAGACCACTTAGGTAAGCATGACTGTCTCCTAGGAGCACCGAACCACCCCATTAAGCGGGCTACATACCGAGGCACCAGACCACCCATTAAACATAGACTGTCTCCTAGAGGCACCGAACCACCCATTAAACATAGACTGTCTCCTAGAGCGCAGACCACCCCATTAAACGTAGACTGTCTCCTAGAGAGCACCGAACCACCCCATTAAACATAGACTGTCTCCCTAGAAGGCACCAGACCACCCCATTAAACATAGACTGTCTCTAAGGAGCACGAACCACCCCATTAAACGTAGACTGTCTCCCTAGAGAGCACCGAACCACCCCATTAAACATAGACTGTCTCCCTAGAGAGCACCGAACCATCCCATTAAACATAGACTGTCTCCCTAGAGAGCACCGAACCACCCCATTAAACATAGACCGTCTCCCTAGAGAGCACCGAACCACCCCATTAAACGTAGACTGTCTCCCTAGAGAGCACCGAACCACCCCATTAAACATAGACTGTCTCCCTAGAGAGCACCGAACCACCCCATTAAACATAGACTGTCTCCCTAGAGAGCACCGAACCACCCCATTAAACATAGACTGTCTCCCTAGAGAGCACCGAACCACCCCATTAAACATAGACTGTCTCCCTAGAGAGCACCGAACCACCCCATTATGGACCAAACAAACGATTTAACGTTTATATTAAATTCAAAGAAAAAACGTACACAGGGATGTTTTAACGAAGTCATTCAAAAGCCGTGCTAAAATATTGGATGATTTATAAGTTATTTTGCATAATACGTTCGTCTGCATGTAAATGATAGAAAAATTCTTCTTCGACGCCAGAATACGTAGACATCGGATCATATGCATTTGCATTACCATATTTGAGCCTTTTCCCGTCAGTAATACCTATTTTAGCCATAAAATTATTCTTATTAATTGATAAACTAAAGTTCTTTAAAACTTAAGACAAGATTTTTGTGCATAGTGCAAAGGGTAAATATAAAAATAAAATTATTCAATATACGAGTTGTCCAAATTAGAAATGGTCGATATTCTTGTCAATTCTTGGGAGCCAGTTTTGTAAGAACCGGAAATTTTTGATCAAAAGGGATATGAACGAGTAACTTGTTCATCTTAGAATTTCTGGCTAGCTACCCAACTATTGTGCATATTTTGATAATATGCAGTGCTCATCAAGGTAGCTCATCACCCGCTGCGCTCAAAGCCTCGCACCTTTAAGAGTAAGCGCATCGTAGAGGTTCTTCTTGGAAAAACGCACGTGGACACTAGACACTGGACACTGGACACTGGACGGCGCACAGCGAACAGTGGACAGGTGCTTGCTTAGGAGAGAGGCGCTTGGCGGTGAATAAGGTGTGGCTGCGAGAGATTTCAAGTGTCAGTCGAGACACATACGATCCGGGACCAGAAACACTACACCTCGATCACTTTCACCTTTAATTTAATATGCGCGCCAGAAGCGGGGCGAGGAGCGAAGAGTGCGCGACGCGCGTGACGGAATGCCGGCGATTCAGGCGGATTCTGACTAAACCAAATAATGTTAATTGCCCGCTAACTGGACTGAACTGTCCTGGAAACTTTTGTTGACTCCATATTAGGCATTCCAATAATAACGTTATTTGTGAGTGTTCCAGCTTTGTGTATCTTAGGTCAAATTTATTTCAAAAACGGGAGGTTCCTAAGAAAGGTTCATTGTTGCCTCCTTACAATGAAATACTTATGTGTCTGGTACTATCTCTAAACTTGAGAGAACAATTTTTTACAAATGACCTTTCTGTTATTGATTTAAGCCCGTTTACTGTCTACACGTCACATTTATATGAGTACTTACAATAATAATATGAGCTGCTGGATTATTCTGAGGTGTAACATACTTTGTCCGCAAGTCCCTAACAAACACCAATATCAGCGATATCGTAGATTGTTAAGGCTTCCAAATTTGCAAAGCCATCCAGTTGAAAGAGTTATCTCTCTTTAGAAATCAAATCTCACTAGATGTGGACTTATATCATGTTACTGGGAGTAAGTCTAGAATAATAACCTCGGCATAAAGTGCAAAAGGGTGCCTTAATACTGCGATTGAAGGATTTCTTAAGATGGCTCGAGGAAGAGATTGGTCGATGTTTAATTATAATTTTAAATATAAATAAATGAGTGGGATTGTAAGAAATGTGACCTCTCGTTATTAGATCCTTGAAGATATTTATTTAGTATTTTCCTTCGTTGTAACCTCGACGGCGAAGCGGTAAAATCTTATTTTTGTTATGGTGGTGTTTCCGGTGAGATTTATGTAGGTTTAAGTTGGCTTTATATTGAGCCATGGGAAAGAAAGGTTTATGGAAATCAGAAGAGAAAATTCACACATGGAGGGATTATCATATTTAATAATGTACGGGGTGTGTGGGATTGCACTAACCTCCCCGCATTAAAGAAAAAAATGTAAAATACTTCAAGAAATATTAGAGTCAAGGAGCACCTAAGGTGTTTAAGTAATAATAATTATTCTGAATTTGCCAAACATATTTTGGAAACAAATCATTCTTTTGACATAATTAAAGTTTTAAAAAATTTATATACGAATACAGCCGGTTTATAATTAGATAAATTTGAAATTTTAGAAATTAGAAAAAGTGTTAATAGTCATTTATATCTTTATTTTTTTTTAATTTCTTGAATTGTTAATAACTATTTTTAAAATATTCACAAAATACATTTTAATAATCAAAATTTTATTTATATGAATAATAAAAATAATTATTTTTTTTAATTTCTAATTTAAACGTGTTATTCAAGGTTTTATAATATATTTTTTTAAATTACATTCTTGATTAATTGCTTGCCTACTTTAATCACTTTTTGTTTGTGTTTATAATTAGTCTATTCTTACAGTATTGTGTTCTATGTTTATCATTTGTCTATACTATTTTTATTTGGCGATTTTTTTTATTTGCCCGCACGTAGGACCAATCGTAGGATAAAATCTCCAATCCCCTGTATTTGTGCGCAATATAACACACTATTTCACAATACCGACATTCTTCACAATACCGACATTCTTCACAATACCCTTTCAAAATATCGAACCGAAGTAATACGAACGACCAAAAATCGATGGACGAGTATAAAATGTATCAAGAGCATCTCCTGTCCCAATCCTATCTTCCTCTTCCTCTCCCCCTTCATTTTTATTTTGTTTTTTTTTTCTAATAAAACATCTGTACTTAACCACTGTTAGCACAAGAAACTTAGTTGGCTTACATTTTGTTAAACTTCCTTTGCATATAAATTTGTTTAAAAGCTATTTGTTTCTTAGAAATAGATCATTTGTCTATACTTGACATTATTATTATTTGGCATTCTGTATGTCCTGATGAGGAAAGCTTCGCTTTCGAAACATGTTGATATTTATATGTTAAAAAAGTGGTGTTTACAGGTCAATTTTTATTAATTTCTGCAACGTTTTACGTTTCCTAATTATCGTCGTTTAGAAGTCAGAAATATGACGATTTAAGCATTTTATTTCGTGTCGGGAAATCGAGGGACCAATTCACGAAACAGTTAAAAATATAATATAAAAAGTATAAAAAATATTGCGATAGATCATTAATGGATGTTAAGTGTGTTGAACATTACAAAAACGAATTTCGTTCTGTCGCAAGGAATGTTAAAATATTAATAGAAAAAAAAAACAGTAAAAACGAACAAAATATTCATCAAACATAAGTTTCTAGGAAAATTTTGGCTAAAATATGTAGATACTGTATGAAACCTGATTCATACTTACGTTCACAAGCAGATTCTTACGTTCGTCCATCTATATTGCTGAAATATTGAAATACTAGTAGAGGTCAAAGCAGTTTTTTTTGAACAGCGTTTCTTGAAACCGACTTTTTTTAACGCAAAATTTCGCTTTCAATTAGGACAAAGCAATAATTCAGCCAAGTGTTAGGAAATCATAAACATGTTTCAATACAGATCATCCGGGTTATAACGATGTCGCAATTGAAAGCTCACCGTTTATAACGTTGAACAAATTAACGAGATAAGTCACACGTTATAAAATGACAAACCGAGAGAAAGTTAAATAGAAGAATAAAATGTAGCAGGGACTTCCACACCTTTTTAAGACTACATACTCGTAAACAAAAACTTGTTCCATGATGGTGTAGTAGTGGGTATAACTGAAGTTTCCGAGAATCTAATTGAACATGAACCATCATAAGAATGCGTAGGTCCCAGAGACTGCGATGGGCTGGCCAACAGAAAATAATGACCGAGTAGGAGCAACAGAGGAAGAGCTGGAAGAAGATTCTGGTGGGAATTGAAGGTCTGAGAACAAGAGACGAATGGCGATTGGCCAGAACCGGCGAAGGACATTCTCGGATGGCGAACTTACGTTTACTTCGTTTCAATCTTAAAAGCTCGTTATAACCGAGGAAGGCAAAGGCTAACATTATTATGCAAATTGAATTAGCAAATATGCAAGTTTTGTCATTATTTCACCGCTGCAGTAGAATCACTATCACTTTATCACAGACAAATCTGCTTTCTCATATGTGATGTCGTAAAAATCTTACTTATTTAATTTAGCAGTTTGTCGAAAAATACTTTTGCAATAAATTGCAGTATTATCAGACAACCAAAATTAAAGAAGAACATAAAAATGATATTTCATCATAATTAAATAATTAGTTTAGTTTAATAAGAGCTGTACGATCGAAGGCGTCCGGGTCGATCACATAAAAGCTGGGACGGGTGAGAATGGACAAGGTCATCCAATGTCAGATAAAAACAACTAACGTGAAAGGAGTGTGAGATGCCGAAAACATACAAGCAAACAGTGTCAGATGACAACAAGCTAAGTCAACTCATGTCGGGGAATGCACGTTTATCAATACAAAGCACATGATCAGCACTATATGAGTTTGAAAGAAGATAATTCACTTTACCTCGAATTAGAACAAAACTAGTTCAAATACAGTTGCTAATCTATTGTCGGAAGACCATCTTGTACACCGATATGGACACATTTATACCAACCCCGTATTGAAAGAATCGAAAGCATTCAACGTAAACTCTTTAAGCATATAACTTATAAATTTAATTTACACTTTGTAAATAATCCCGAATTCTTAAAATTCCATAACATCAACACGCTCCAAACGCGACGCTTAATATTAGATCAAATCTTGTTGTTGAAAATTATGAATAATATCCTGGACTCGCCAGAGCTCATTAACTTTATAAACATTCACATACCATCAAGGCCAACCCGACAAACCGATTTTTTTCATTTGCCCGCATGTAGGACCAATCTTAGGATAAATTTCTCCAATTCCCCGAATTTGAGCGCAATATAACGCATAGTTTCACAATATCGACATTCTTCACAATACCCTTTCAAAATATCAAACCGAAGTAATACGTACGACCACAAATTGATATTTATATTTAAAGCTGTTTGTTTCATACAAATAAATAAATATTGTAAGTGGCTCATTTACCATCAGGATTCAAAATTTACATGCGATATCAAAAGCAATTATTATCACATTGCATTTTTGCTAGGGACCTTCTCTTCGTTGCATTATAACGGTTAATCAAAAGGATTAAGACCTTCCTCGTAGACAAAGTAGCTTTGTCATTTGGAGATCCGGAAACAACTCAAGTCAAGTGGTTTTGATGGAACTTTCAAGGAAAATGTATCAATTAACTGCCAAAGGTCACTGATTCGGCAGTAAAGTACATCAGAGTTTGCAAACATGAAGGCCGATCAGAAACAAGAAACTGTACACATATAAATAATAATATAATGATTGATCACATCTTTAAAGATGATCATTTTCTATGAATAATGATTAATTAATGCTATTATAATAGCCTCTGGGTTTTCATTATGTAAAAAACAATATTTTTAGAAAAAACAACAATATGAAGGCGCGTCAATTACTCTTCGCACATTGTTTCAAATGGAATTTCATTCATACCGGAAATTGGTCAAGTTAAATCACGTGCAATTGTAACCCACGCTACTATGCCTCGAATACTCCGAAGGCAAAAGTTATTTTTTTTAATCTGCGGGCCGTAGCCTTCATTAAATCATTTAAACACAAACATTTGGATTTCACAACTGCGTGCAAACACATTTGAGATGCTGTAACACAGAAATAGCACTATAAAATCGGCTAATAATCGATATCATCAACTAACAATTTCTCCACCAACGAGCATAATTGGACAAATCTCTTTAAAGAAAATTAATGCACAATTATGCGCTTTTTCTTTAATGAGATTTGGTTAATTAACCTGACAGAAATGCATCCAAACTCATTATAAACCGTTCAAAACAAATTTACTTATATAAAGTCATTCAATTAGTAGTATGGTATTTAATTACAGAGGTGTACAACGCAAATGTTTAATGATTGTAGTGAATTAGTGAGCCGTCGAAGGACTCATTATTTGCAATCAGCGTGACATAATCATCAAACAGATTCCGATTGCGTGACAACAATTCATTCAACTCCATAGAACAGGGACCCGAGGCCGGCCTGACACTCTTTCCTCAGACAATGGTCGTCTTCGATAGACTAATCGCTTAATAGCGACTCGTTGATTGCTTTGCCTATTCCGGGACACGCACTGACGTGCCTACTACATCGGTAACTGAATATACTCGTAAAGAGACGGATAAACTGAATGCCCGATAAATCACTAAACAAACGATAAATAAAAACAAATGTTTGTTATTCAATGACATATTCATTCAGTAAATGAAAATAAACTTATTTAAGAAAGAAACGTTTAGATCGGAAGAGAATTCCTATCGAGTAGTTCAATTTTAAATAAGTTATCATGTCATTCGATCCTTTAAATGATTCTCTAAGCCTGTAAAATTCCAGCTATATCAAAAGCTGGGTATAAATGTAGTTGAATAATTACTTCCAATCCGAACTAGATATTTGCTATACCTATTGATGAAAAAAAAGAACATTCGGTTTAGGTGAGCATTTTGGCCTCAAATCCAAAATTAAGTTTTGTATGAAACTGGCCGCGCAGCCGTTCCTCTTACAAAGTCACGTCATTTCGTAGATTTGTTTGGAAAGGTAGGTGTAGGTATTAGATCAATTAAATATATTTTAAGTCAACTACAAATATAAGGTAATACGAGAAAAGGCACAAGTTCATATTAGTGACAGGAATTACTTTGCCACAAAAATAACTAAAAAGGCGGACATCTTTTAATATGACTTTTTGTATTAAAAACCAAAAAAAGTCGTACTTAAATCGAATTCCATCAAAATTAGAAATAATAAAAACATTTGTATACTAAAACAATATTAATAGCATTGACACAATGAAGTAAAGAAAAAACAAAAACAAAAACAAAAACAAAAACGAAAGCAATTCCCAAAGTCTGTTGTTAACTTTCTCAGGTAATCGCTTAAAATAAGTTTATTGTCATATTCCCTAATTTCATAAATTAATCTATTGTTCTCGAATCTGAAAGGTCCCTCTAGGTATTCCCGCTAATTTTCTCTGGTAATCACTTAAAATAAGTTTATTGTCATATTCCCTAATTTTGTAAATTAATATATTGTTCTCGAATCTGAAAGATCCCTCTAGGTATTCCCACTAATTTTCTCTGGTAATCGCTTAAAATAAGTTTATTGTCATATTCCCTAATTTTGTAAATTAATCTATTTCTCTCGAATCTGAAAGATCCCTCTAGGTATTCCCGCTAACTTTCCAAATATCTCGGTGCCACTCTCCGTACGTTCCTTTATAAACCTTATGTCTCCTTTATCCCCGGCTCATTCCTCCTACATCATAGCTAGGGTACAGTAAATGCCTCGACTAGTTTATAATGCTTTATCGTTTACATGTTATATTTAATAAAATACCTAAACAAAGTATCTGACTTTATACTAAATCTACAACCCGAGCCAACAAAGGAGCTCAAATAATAAACAAATGAAGAAACAAAGACACATTCAGTGAACAACAGTTAAATGGTCCCCATGAACAAGTTATGTATCAAAACCCATAGTAGGTACGAAACATAGTCAACGAGCAAACACGAAAAGAAGGTACTCCCGAAACCGCTCGATCAATATGTTAAAATAAAGAGTTTAAAACATATTTTAAGTACGTTTTTATACAGGCTTTCCTGTAAGAAGTGGATAACCCTTCAACTGTGGATGGGGACCCCAAAGCCGTTCCGGAAATGAAACATCACATTTATTGAAAGTCCCACGGTTTTCGAGTTGGACTTTTTTGAATTTTACTAAAATTGATACCTTTACTCACTCTCTTCGGTGCCACGGTCACTAATGAATGAATTTTCACTTTCTATTTAATCATATTATTCCTGAATAATAGCGCTATCAGAAATACAATCTTATTATTGCGTCACTAATGTAGTTTTTTTTTTTAATTTTTAGAGATCAAATTTGTTTTTTAATAAAAAAATTGCCTAAATTTGAACTCTCGTGGTTAATTTTTTTTTATGGAGTCCTAGATGGCCAATTGGTTTTAAAATTTGCGTGTAGGATCAAAAAGTGGATAAAATACTGACCAATAGAGAGAGAATAAATATAAAAATTACACAACAAATAAAAAATAATAGAAATGTTTAAATTGTCTTGTTTTTTTGTTGTTCTTCTTCATTTAATTTTTTTTATGTTATTACTAAGTTTTAAAACATAAATATTAAAAAATTTTCCTTCCATCAAAAGTTTGTGAGAATTAATTTGTGTATTCCATTCAATGCTAGGGCAATAATACTGATGATTATACCAGGTACCTAGTTACCAAGGTTACGGAACAAGACTTATCGACCTCTTTCACATACAATTAAAAAGTGGATAAATAGTAATTAATTTCGTTCCACCAATTAAATAAACTGCTCAGTATTTTGTGAAATATACACATTTCACGTAAATTTGAACGGCGTTCATTTAGCTGAGCAAGCGATAATTCCATATGTAATTAACATTAAAGCGAATGGATTGTATAACGCAATGCTGGAAACTTGTAAGTATCACGTGGTAATTACATGGGGATTTCGGAACCCAAAATGAACTACATCAAAATTCTACAAATTTTTAGAGAATTTATTATTTTATTACAGAGCTTATTCTAGACCGTGCAAAATAAATTAAAGACGTGCACTGTATACTTACGAGTACTAAAATGACAGGGATATGTTATTACATTGCGTAAAGAAGTATTAATAAAGACAGGTTTTGTTCAACATAAGTCAATGGATACAATAAGAATATTAAGTGATTAAGATCAAGTTTAGTTAGTTTTCGTTCGGCGTTAACGACATTAAAGTTAAAGACTCGTTATGTAATTATTACAGTTTCTCTCAACTTTAACAATTAAAAAATAAAACAAATTAATACAATCGTTGAAATATTGCTTTCGATATATCGGAAAAGCGTCGACAGAACTTATACTTAAAACGTCTTGAAATACTTTCGCGATTACGGGGCAATAAAACGCGGGTAACGATGATCGTTCATTCACAATTACAAGAGATATTTCCATTAAAAAGTACGTTAATCACTTACAAAGAGATAAAAGTAAGAACGGAATACGAATTTATTGTTATGAATTTGGCAGCTCATTAAGTTATTTTAATAGAGAAGCTAAAATACAAAAGTAATAATGAAAACGCATAAAATAAACGAGAGGAAGACGAGTTTCTATGTTGCGCTAGCGGACGTTGACTTCACACATGAGACTAGAGACACAGATGTGGGCTAGAAACTGAAACCGCCAATGGACGTGTGTTAAAATCGTCTGCCGTTCCATGAATCTTCCTGACAAATCTTTTTAGGTGTAGATGAGAATTGCGAAAATCTTAAGAAAGATCACATCTCGCCATCGGCGCACGGGCGATAGATAGATAGGCACACCATTATGGAATCCTCATAACCTTCAGTACGTCAGCGCGTCATCTAACATATCAGGTGCGACAAGCTTCTGGGGTTAACGTCTTCACTGTAATTCAAGTCGGTCATGACAGCAATCCACCTTCTATTCCTATTTCCTAAATGTTAAAATAATAATAAATACGCCGTATCCGACGTGAAAACATTACAAGTAAATAGAATCAACTTTTCCAATAATGACTGACTTCCATTCGCAACGAGTTAAACAAAAAACGAAATTAGCAATGATGTCTCTACATTTTCCAGGAATAATAAAAAATAAAAAGTTAACATAGCGCAATTAGTTGATATTTCACATCGCAAGCGCACTTTACCCTAAATACTTAGTCAATAACAAAAAAATAGAGGTGCCGGTCTTACTCTAAATTAACCCCACGATTCTGATTTACAGAATTTAAACGACATTATCATAATTCCTAAAATTTTAAAATGAAACAATGAACTTAAATGAAGTTCACATGTTGTACAACATTATTATATAAAAGTATTCGAAGGAACAATTCTAGCAATACACAAAAATATTAATATAGACTTACATCTCGGATCTCGTCGAAAACTGTGGACAGATCATCCTCCAGCAGTCTGTAGGGGTCTATGGGGGAGTACTCCGGCATGGAGCCCGGCTGGTGGGTGCTCCTCACCGAGGTGGCGTAGCCCCGTATCCTCGGGGGCTCCAGGACGGGGGGCGGCGTGGGGGGGACGGGGGCGCAGGCGGCGGCGCATGTCGCCAAGCCCCGGCTGTGGATCTGCAGAACAAAACAACTATGTTAAAATAATGTAATAGAAAAGGGGGTTGCGATGGATCCCTCGGGAGCAGGGCCTAAATAAATTAAACGGATTATACATTAAAAATATTGTTTCTTAATGGAAATACCGTTGTTAAATTGACAGGTTAGTCTCTTATTCGGGAAATATTGAACATCATCCAGGGCAGTTAGCGTGCATTGAAACACAGATATTCTGCAGTGGCAGGAATGTAAACAAATTCGATTGAGAATGTCCAGTCTACCAGCTCCTGCGTCAGGGGATATTTTTGTTATACTACTGAAGAAGGATATTATTGAATGGCTTTACCAAGAAGTGACAGGAGCCTGCAACTGTGCTGGAATCCCTTTTCTAGCAATGGACGTGGAATGTGCGTGAGTTTATTCATTCGATATCTGAACATATTCAACAAACATGGCGCACTGTTTAAGGACTGAATACCGAATAGGTACTTAAACCAACCTTCCGCATCAGACAAGGAAATATTGCCATCATTCATAAACATCACATGTAGTCTTCGAGACTAGTCACTAATTGTTATAGTCAACGCCTCATCCTTGTAATATAAAGTACCTAATCATAAATACATCTCCAATACCAGCAAATTCATATTCATACTGCAAATGTTTAATTATTTCCTTATTATTTACATTACATTAATATACGTAAATTTAAGTAAAAAAGAAGACTCGGTGACAAACCTTCCAACCGGATAATAAAATTATGTAGCATTTTATGCCGCATATTGTGAATGAAATTTAAAAAAAAAGATTGACTCATCGCAGTGTTTTTATGGCAGCCTTGCAGAAATAATGAAAAAATGTGGAAATTTAATGTATTCGGTAAAAAAACAATAAAAAATTGGGATATAAAGCAATGTTATGATAATTAATTTAAAAAAAAACATATTGGGGAAAAGGGAAGTAGTCTTTACAAATTTAGGTACCTGTACGTCGATATCGTAGGAGAATTCAGTGTTTTCTTTATTATTAAAAAGTATATAAAGTTACATTTATTCGTAAGTAAAATATAACCATCTGCATAACCCAGTCTCAGTATGTAATACACGCAATTGTACCACTTTACGTCAACATTTAAAAGTTTTACAATAGGTTTAAATGTAAGATCACTACAACACTTTCAAATGTACTTATTAAACGATCGGAATCGAATTTAAATTCGCTTTCCTTCAAAGTGAAACAGAGGATTTGTCGAGTGAAATGTCGCAATCTACGCAACTGTCAGGCAGGCGGTTTTCTAAAATCATTCATAAATTGAAAGAAATTATATCTGGCAATGTATTGTATTTTACTAACATAAGTGTAGAAGGAAACTACTCGTAGTTCCGGGTAATTTTAGAGAATTCTTTAACCCCAAAGGACAAAGTTCAATAGATATACGAGTATCTGCGAAATTGAAAAACTGCGATGGATAATGAATATTTTAAATTCATTAGACGGGTATGCATATTACACGAGTGTCAAGCAGGTGTTTCTAAGTTCATTGATAAATTAAAAGAAGGAATGATTATAAATTGGGCATTAATCCTTTTCCACCCAAAACCGGTCAATAAAAAGAGGTATATTAAGTAGAATAGCATCGTGACTCGCCCATCTCGGATCCAACTCAACTCAATGTAAACTAAATATGTCATAACACTTCGACATGGCTGGATGGCATCCCACGTCAAGGAAAGGTCAACGCGACCGATTTCTATTATATCTGATGCGGAGAATGGGACAAATCAAACAGTCAATAAGTGTACATGACGGCTGACACGACTGACTTGTCATAATCCATAGCGAACAGCGAATTCTAGCCAAAAAGACAGGATTCCGATGACATAACTAAAGTTCCGCGGTGTATGATATAGCGATCACCTGACTTCTGTCTGAAACTAATCTGTCTGTTCGTGCGCATACTTGTCGGTGGGAATCCCAAACTACCTTCGAGGATTAACGCACAGATAAATGGCGATCAAAGATGTCGTGGATCCGCATAATGCTTTATTAATATCACAAACGTCATTCGAGCGGGAAACATAATTTAACTCAATTTGGACAGGTGCTCTGTGGACATCTAAATAAGGAAAAACTAAATCGGGACACAATGATTATTTATCCGAAGGCATCATAAAACTCGCAGTGACATAATCGAAGAAATAAAATAAATTATGTTCGCGTGCATCGACCTCAAGTACGTCCCCTGCAATTAAATAGTTATTGCGCAAATTTGTGTTGCATGAATGTAACCTGTTCTGGACAGCAGGTTCAGTCACGTAAATAACGAGGTCAGAGTTTCGTTAGGCGAGTAGTTCTGTCCTCTCGGTATGATTACCTATGATCATGAAACGCGATGCCTTTTAAACACAAAAAGACAAAGTTGTGAGGAATGTGGCGGTATATCGTATCATATTGAAGCTCACATTTCACGGGGATTATTACGTCGTTCTCAAAACAAGCCATGCGTTCAAAATAATGATTTATGGAGAAGACCACAGTTCTAAGGGTCCTCCTTTCAATGTCAAGTTTAAAACAGGGGGTGCGAGGAATAGAATATTGTGAGGCTGAAGAAAATGTTCACCAAAAAGCCATAATTTATTTATTTCTTAGATATATATGAACATTTACTATCGGCAGATGTATTGCCCATCGCAGTAGGTGTGAAACGGCAGTGTTGAGATGACAATTTACAGGACTGATTGTTGAGCTAGGATATTTAGATATATATGACCATTTACTATCGGCAGATGTATTGCCCATCGCAGTAGGTGTGAAACGGCAGTGTTGAGATGACAATTTACAGGAATGATTGTTGAGCTAGGATATTTAGATATATATGAACATTTACTATCGGCAGATGTATTGCCCATCGCAGTAGGTGTGAAACGGCAGTGTTGAGATGACAATTTACAGAAATGATTGTTGAGCTAGGATATTTAGATATATATGAACATTTACTATCGGCAGATGTATTGCCCATCGCAGTAGGTGTGAAACGGCAGTGTTGAGATGACAATTTACAGGAATGATTGTTGAGCTAGGATATTTAGATATATATGAACATTTACTATGTATTGCCCATCGCAGTAGGTGTGAAACGGCAGTGTTGAGATGAAAATTTACAGGAATGATTGTTGAGCTAGGATATTTAGATATATATGAACATTTACTATGTATTGCCCATCGCAGTAGGTGTGAAACGGCAGTGTTGAGATGACAATTTACAGGAATGATTGTTGAGCTAGGATATTTAGATATATATGAACATTTACTATCGGCAGATGTATTGCCCATCGCAGTAGGTGTGAAACGGCAGTGTTGAGATGACAATTTACAGGAATGATTGTTGAGCTAGGATATTTAGATGGCAAATAGATTACAATTATTTTATTTTTAAAGTGTACTTATTTAAAGGCATACATGAATTTAGAAGCTGACGGGTTTATTGGAGGTGATCAATGATCGTACTTTTAAATGAACTTTTATTTTTGGGTATTTCTGATGTCACTAGGAACAGGTGTTGTATTTAAAACTCCTTTGTCCATAAGAGGCGACACAAACTGGAATATTAAAACATTTTACATGCGATTGTCTTAGTCCTTGTTCTTTCTTCAAAGATGAATTTTGAATATGTTTTTTTTTTTCAAATCGGAAATATTTACTTTCGTAAAAATAAAACCAGTACTCGTCCTTAATGGAACATTAATAACAACCTTCAGGTTTATTTTCTGGATCTTTGCTAAAGGCTCTGATAATACCATATTCGAGAATTCGACATTTCATATAACGTTCAGAATCAAAATTCTGAACGGTAGTTTCTCAGCTCTGAGTATATTCCACTCAGATTCCCACATTTGATGTCGTAAGTAAAACAGTTAGACAAAAATTCTTGAAAACCTTTCAAATGAGTTTTTTAACCTAAGGTCATCAAGATTGATTGTTCTAAAAAACAATCAATAAATACATGTATTAATACTACTTTTGGGCGACTTCGTGTGGCGTTTTCGTTCGTCTAGAATGGCACAACATTTTCAAGATCAATTGTCCCTTACCAGTTGGTATTGCACTTAGACGTACACTGGCCCACATTTCCGCTTCGTTTTTAGAATGGATCAAATCTGTGACGTCACAGACCACGTGCGCCTCTGGGGCCAATTTCGCCATCTAACAGACCCACCTCCCAACTTACCGAACGGGCCGAGCGGCCGCCGGACCGTCTGTTGCGAAACTCGCTAAATTCACACAACGATGGCCATAAATTATAACTACTGATTAATTTAGAAATTTCTACATTAAACTAAATAATATCGGTTGGATTTTTCAACCTTTCGAAATGACTGGAAAAAATAAATCAATTACACGGAGTGTGTCAGCAAGATTGATTTAGTTAGGGATCGCAATACAATGAAAACAGTGTGAACATCGGTGTCGATTTGAGGGGGTGGGGTGAAGTGTATACGAGTATTTCTACATTTAAAGAACCCTTTCCACATTCAATGGAAGAAATTTTCCAAGTACCCACAGACGACTATAACGATTTAATTTATGTTGAAAACTCTTCGGTATGAGTTTGATAAACACTACAGAATTCAAGACACCACACAAAAGGTTTAAGAAAAAAATAAATATAAAATAATCAACTTGTAAACATTACTAAAAGATGTGATCATAATAGAAAAAGACGTTTCCTGTAATTGTTGTATTGTATAAATCAATGAAAGCTTCGTCGATCATTTTTAGGAAGAAAAAACACTATAATACCACGATCAATAGGAAACGATTTATTTATGGCTAACTTGATATACGAGTGCAATCGAAAAACTCATTAATACTTATTTCAATGCATTCAACTCACTTAATAACAACAGTCAGAAGAAGCCAGACGCATTTCAAATAAAATGATTCCAAAAAACAATAATACTTATAAAGTCCGGAAAATAATATAATATAATAAATAAGTAAAGAATTTATTTTTATATTACTATAAATGTTACTCAGCTTATTTATAAAGAAGAAAAAATTCCCATGTTGAGGCAACTCTTTAAATCATGTAGATACACTTTCAACGCGTGTTCATAGTCGCCACCTTCAAATTTTAGATATGCCATATGTTATTTTAGAAAGAAAAAAAAACAAAATTAGAGTGATACTATAAAAGTTAAAAAGTGTAAATAATAACAAGGTTCCATGAGATGTAGCAGTCGACGCAACTAGAAGTATGCATCGAAAAGAACCAACTAAAATAAGACCAAACAGAAAAAGTAAACGTAAGCACGAATAAAGCGCAAAATAAGGCGATACAATGTAAAAGTACCTTTTCTACTCCGGCGACATTGACCCATGCCATGATCAGGGACAAGGCCGTCTTTACAAGCAGCCAACTGCACTGCGAACTTCAGAGCTTCAATTCTCACCACCTCTACAATATACATTTTTATATGGGAAAATAGTAATGATGATGACCACGTTTCGAAAATGATACAGATTTTTTTTTAAATTCCTTTGTATACATAAATAACACATAAAAAACGGCACATTGAATTTTACAGAAAAGCTATCAGTTTTCGCTTGTGCTACAGCGTTGATGTCTTTTCCTGAAAAGCTGAACATTCTGGGATATCGAGTTTCGGTACTTTTTTTTAAAACAGGTCATTTAGGTAAGAACTGGGGACCAAACTAAAATAATTTTCCAAGGGTGCAAAGAATAGCTCAATAAAATATATTATGACGGAAAGTGTTTCAATGTTATGAAAGGTACTTTGGAGTGGTTTTTTGCTGCGGTATTGCAAAATGCATCGTAAAAATCGTAAATTGATATTCAATCAAAAGACCGCAAACCTACTTACGAACACATAAAATTGTTTGCAAAATCAGTTTTTGTACAAAATATGTTCGTAAATAAATATGAAGTAGGCGAGGCGTGTTCTCTTCTTCGAGCATTTTGAAATTTTCCTAACAGGGAATTGAATATTGTATATTTCATCAATATCAATAGTTGTTAACTCGAAGAACGGATTATTTTAATTCCAAGCGTAATTCAGTCATTCAAAGTAAGAAAAAGGGGAAATAAATTAAATTAATAATATAGGACGTAATAAAGTATATTAAATATTTTTAATAAAATCTCAAGTTGACCATAGGAGAGAGTAACCAGAATAAATGCAAATCAAATCATTGCACCGTGTAAATGGCCCACGATATATTCGTAGCAAGTATTGAGACATGGTAAGAACGGAATGAATATTATAAACGGCTAAGGACAACTATGATTGTAAAATTTCCTGCAACAAAAGTGCAGCTCGTTCCCGCAACTTGTTGTGGTATTTCATTTCGCAACGGACCCGCGATTTGCACTCGCGGATTAGTCATAAAGAACTGTTTGCACTCTTCGTTCTACATTCTGAGCGTTGGGTAATGGGAGTGTTAATGTCATAATTCCTCAGTGCTAACTTGCACCACGGCACTTTGACTGTTGGGCGCTTTATTCTTCATTGTGCGTACTTTACTATTGTTTATTTACCGCTGCTATGTTAACAGGTAATTTTGACATAAACATTGTGTATTTTGTAGAATTTCTGTACAGTTTTTAGTTTATCGATTAACAAGAAATGGCGTCGCCCACTCTTCGCAACGCTTTTTACGTGTTTTTTTATAGTTCGAGTTTTAATAGATTCCGGCAAATTGTAACAAACGACGTTGTACTAAACCCATTCGCCTCACACGTGTTGC
The DNA here is from genome assembly GCA_022606495.2 of Halesus radiatus. Classification (NCBI taxonomy): domain Eukaryota; kingdom Metazoa; phylum Arthropoda; class Insecta; order Trichoptera; family Limnephilidae; genus Halesus; species Halesus radiatus. Next base: position 25,619 of record JAHDVE020000123.1, read on the forward strand.
ATCTGCTGGTATAAGAACGCTGATCTGTTTATGAATGGAATTTGAATAATTTTAAACTCTGATACTCGGAGGTTATCACATCGGAAAACAAAAATTAAAACCACAAAACGCATCTAAAGAAGGAAATCTATCCTGCGACCCAAGGATTGGTGGGTAATATCTTCGCCGTCAGATCAAAACCGTCGAAGTCGGTGCAAGAAATAGCCAGACTGTCCTGTTTGCGGTTTAGATTGTCGCTCACTGACAAATCTGATAATTAAATGGGAAGGTCCGAGGAATTAGCACAGAATAATTGGTCGTAATTGCGGAGGAGGGAGCAGATCGAGCGGCGGTGTGCGCCTTGTGAGCGCGATAATGGACGTCTTGCGACACCTCGCCTTATTACCTTCTTGCGCCTGCGTCTCGGCTCGGGCGGTGGGGGTTGGTGCCGAACCCGACGGCTGCTGCCAGTACCGCTGACCGGCCAAGTCAGAACTGTCAGAAGTGTGCCACTTCTAGGCATAGGCAGTTCAAACCGACCTCTGTGGACAAATCGAAACGTTGATTCTTCCCTCCCTTATTCTATTAGCCACACATTTATGTTTCGTTTTATTTGTCACTCTCAAGAGTTTGAACTAATAATGTGTATGCTATACACAGTAAAGTTTACACCTGCACTGGGGGAAGCACAATTATAAATACATTAATTTAGAAGTTGAAGTTTCAGATAATAAAAATGTCGTGGCGTATGTGGGGGTGCTCATCCGGAGCACGTTACACGACTTTAGCGACCATAATCGCAGTAATGTGAGATCATAAAACAAGAATAAACCTAAAACATAGGTATAAGAAGGTATTGTAGCTCCAAACAAGAGATACAACCATTTTCTCGCTGTTTCTTTTGCTCTAATTTAGAGAGATTCACTCAAAGAAGACTTCATTTCTTGTAATAAAATCATATCACGGTCGGATGAAGCGGAGTGGTTGGTCGCTGGGATTGTTAGAATAACGCGCTAAGCACAAAGCTGTATCGCATTAATTAATAAAGATAACAAATTAGCGCCGACTCTCTCCCTGCATTATGCCGTATTGAGATTAACACTTATCATCAATCAAAATGCGAAACACGGAGAAAGAAAGTAGAGTGTGAAATATAAAAGAGTGAAGCTCGGCATGCTGATTTCGGGATTTGTGTTATGGCGGCCATTTGCCACAAACTTGTCAATTCTAAAGAAGATACAACTCCACATACCTGAATACAAACATAAACAGAGATGTAAGAGGCAATCATTTTACACATACCTATAAGAGTGTTACCTGACTATCCTGTCTAACTGTCTACCTACTTCTCGAATTCCTCTAGCTATTGTTTACCATAATCCTTTGACCAGATAATGTCACCCAGTACCCTTTTATTATAGTAGGTATTAAAATAAGTATCCCATCTCAGAATTATAAATACCCTGATAAAACTATCTCCAGGGCAAAACTCAAAGTCAATTGTAATTAATGTCAATGGTTATTGCTTAACATATAACGGTTATTGACATATTCCCTGAATTTGCAAACTAGTCTATTGTTCTCGAACCTGAGTGACCTTTCGAGGAATTACCGCTAACTTTCTAAAATATCTCGGTGCAACTTTCTGAAAGTTCCTTTATAAACCTTATGTATCCTACATCCCGGGTTCATTCCTCTTCCATCATAGCTAGGGTGCACTTCGTATCACAGCTCAATTCTTCCTAAATCTTTGCTCGAGTGAACTACGTGCCTAGTTCATAATTCTGTCATCTTCATTTCTTACATCTAATAAAATACGTAAACAAAGTATCTGACTTTACACTGAAGCTATAACCCGAGCCAACAAGAAAGAGATCAAATATAATAAACAAGTGAAGAAACAAAGGTACATTCAGTGAAGAAGAGTTAAATGGTCCCCAAGAACAAGTTGTATCTAAACTGATGTTAAAAACCGATAGGTGCCTAACAACAGTTTTAATAAAAAAACTAGCACAATCCAAAGAGATATTTAAGAAGATCTACGTACATTACATTCAATACAAAGAAAGTGTCCGGAATCCCTATTGTTCTATAAATATTGAGAACAGGGCAAAAAAATTGCATCCAACGTTGAACTTTATGTTAATCTGAAAACGTATCGGAAGTTTACGTGTGAATGTTACGGTTTTTAAAATGATAACGTGAAAAGGAAGGCGGAAATGTCAGGAAAAAATAGAGAAAAGTTGTATAAAAAAGAATGCAGTCCTTCAATACGAGATTCCATAACCCCCAAACCTTAAAAAAATAAGAAAATCAAACTAGAGTCAGGATAGATGTTGACCAAACGCGTGCAGAAACAAAGACAACAGCTGGACAAGTGGCAATGCTACCAGTGCCAGTGCGTGCACCGACAGTCGACACCTGACAGTACTGTATCATTCAATGTCATCCAAAGAGAGCTTTGTCAGCGAGAGTGTTCTCCGCAGACTCTCCGTCGGTTCGTGGACCCGTTTACGTAATTCACTGTTATATTCGGCTGCAGAATGGGGCCGCGTTCGAGAAACGAGAGAGGAACACTCGCACCAGCACTGGGTGAAAACGGACACGTCGTGAAAAACTTGACCTCAAAGCGACGTGCATTAGAGGCAGGGGAACCCAACGTTTCCAGTTCAACGATCAACACAAAAAGACAATAGAACAGCGCGTTCTTGTCTCCGAGCTGTCTGAATGGTCAGCGGGAATGTAACAAAACTCGGCTAACAAACATAACAAGAACAAAAATAATTATTCACTGAATGGTCAGCGGGAATGTAACAAAACTCGGCTAACAAACATAACAAGAACAAAAATAATAATTCACTACTCCGGTGGGTACAAACCACTGACGTCAGAATTAATAGACTTGCCCTAAGTACGATTACAACGGCTGGAGGCAAAGGTCACGTGACACCCATTTAGTTTACTGCCGTCCACAAGTGATTTCAACTGCGGTCAGCAAATTATAAAACATTTATAAAAAGGTTCAATTTAAATATACGGTTTTTGTAAAAAGCCGAATATTTTTACTTAGTTGCTGTTTTTACTTAAATTGGCGACATGCCTAGCCGCCCCCCGTCCCTCTTACTTTGGTTTCTTCCCCTTGCGTGTTAGGGTATCTCTATGTATTATTTGCTCTGTGGTACATGCTGAATGGCGTAATGCTCGGAGAGCGACATAGTAAGGTTTTTGGAAACGCAACCGCGTCACATATGAACAAAACACAGACTTTATTAAAACTGATACAAATCAATATTCTATGAAAGGACATAATGCATAAATCTATTAGCGGTTGATTCATGGCGATTGGACCATATAAAATTTGATCACAATTCCATTGTCTGACTACTTTAATTCTTGAACATGTATCAGAATAGCCCAGGGGGAAGAGTAATAAACATTTTACTTCAAGATTGGATTGGAAATTTCAGAGTAAACGTTTCAAATCCCTGTTCACAACGAACAATCTTAATCCGCATTAAAACTAAATAAAAAGCGAGCCTATCTGTTGTTGCTATCCAATAATACGAGGAATGAACAGTACGATTATTTTTACGAAGTGCCTCTGATAACGTGAAACGCATGTAGTACGAGTTGCCTGCCAACACCAACACCAACAGGGGGGGGGATTTCGTAAGAGTATTGAAAGGTTGATTTGATGCTATGGGCGCACCTGTTAATACACCGCTAGGGCTAGAGGAAAATTACATTAATATAAAAGGAAATACTCTTAAATGACAATATCCCCAGCTCCTGACATTTGATGGCAACATGTCACACACATTTAAAGATATGCCGGGAAATATATTCTAGGTACTATTAGGTACCTATACCTATACGAGTATATGATTTTACTCCTTTATTACTCATAAACGAAAACATATTTAAAAAGCTATTAGGTTTCTAGCAACAGTTATAAGCCTCGTCGCTCGACGCCCGACGCCCGACGCCCGACGCTCCGGTCGACGCTTGCGTTCGGTCTGGTGGTTTAGAGAGGGTTTTTCTTTCTTTATATATGCTTTAACGAGGACATTTAAATGTTTATATTTATTTAAAGCATATACGGCTATAAATAAAATAAGAATTGTGATATTTTGAGCGAACGAAGTCCAAAAATAATAAATTTTTAAAAATATATATTATTTTTAGATTTAATGTAAAAAGTTTCATTCTCTTTCTAAACCACCAGAGCACGACCGGCGAGCGACGAGGCTTATAACTGTTAGTACAAACCACCAGAGCACGACTGGCGAGCGACGAGGCTTATAACTGTTAGTACAAACCACCAGAGCACGACTGGCGAGCGACGAGGCTTATAACTGTTAGTACAAACCACCAGAGCACGACTGGCGAGCGATGAGGCTTATAACTGTTAGTACAAACCACCAGAGCACGACTGGCGAGCGACGAGGCTTATAACTGTTAGTACAAACTTAACAGCCCCTATAATATTGTATTTTTTCCATTTATGAACAATAAAAGAGTAAAATCATGTTGGTTACCTAATATTGATTTTTTGAATTATCGATTTCTTTAATTTATTAATAATTTTCACAAAAAACAAAGGAAAACCCCAATTTCACCAAAACGGGCCGCTAGAGGCGCTAGTGTGGCGTAATGCCATCTCAATGTATGGGAAATATCAGGAGATGGAGGTATTGTCGTTTTTAAGTATTTTATGAATATTTGATAAAAGTAACAATGTCCAAACCCCTATCTAAAGTTTTTACAGGTTTTACCACGTGAAACGTGAATCCAGGCGTGTATGCTATTCTCAATCATGACGGTCCGCAGATGTCGTAACGGCCAAGGAGCATGGATGCTGTTACCGTGGTCGCTTAATTAAAACGCGATGAGTAAGGTATAAAGTAATCTGAGTATTGGGATAGGAGCTTAATTACTGAGTAAGAACGATTATTTATTAACTGAATGAAGAAACGAGACTTTCTTAATTCTAACCAACGTAACCTGCCTATTAAAATAGATTGGTAAAGCGTCATTATCAAATATTTCTCCCATTTATCGAGTATGTTAATTTGAGTGACTACTTTAATAAATTATCGTTAAATAGCTAAAACTACTGCGGTTGGAAGAGCTTTTCCAAACAAACTTTTAAGTTTGGGCACTGCCCCATCTACCATCTAAATCTCCATACAAAAAAATGAAATTTTGAAAAAAAATAAAAATCATATTCGGCTTCAACAACATCAATAACGTCATATTTTTCAATGTTAGCACTCTAGCTCCCTTAAAAGTCACGAGCCGCCACTGACACGGTGCATTTGCACACAATTTGTCCGTCAAGGTAATGCATTAAAACGATGATAATATAATGAAATGGCATAATGGATGGCTTTAATATTGCGTTACCTATAAAATCAAACAAACTCCGGTGAATTCCGCCTAAGTATTGGGCAAGCTTCTGACCAGTCTCGTAGAATCAGGCTTCGGCGGACTATCTTGAATCTCTGTACTAATAAACGTAATGTCGCATCATTGTCTTCCGATAATATATGCACATCAGGAATATGGTTTGGTAATGTTTGACCAAAAGAAATATTACCCCGGAGGTCGGCGCGGGCTCGGACTGTTGAGTTGGACAAATACAAGGATTTCGAAGTACGATCTTATCTGGCATGAGAAAAGTTGAATTCATCTGGTATATTACATAAGTAATATGTCTCGCAGTTTAACTCGGATCAATTTAATCAACTAATCCAACTGCTGGCAGTATTCATGGCGTAATAAAATAGTCTACTCTGTCCGATTTGTGGTTGAGTGGTCCATAGCGGGAGTTACCTTAACCCAAAGTAAGTATGCATTTGGTAGATACATACACTGATGATTTTTTACGCATTACTGGTGACTATTTCAGTATTAGTAATCGACGACAGTAAACCCCTAAAACGCTATATACATCGTACAATTTATTTATCACGGCGTTTAGAAGTATGATATACCTTGGCAATAAAATGTAGATATTTAATAAAGTGGAACTATTATTTTCCACTTCAATGTGCATTTTTTTGACATTCGAGTGTGAGAGTTCGTTTTAAAGAAATAATACAAAACAACATAGCTCGATTATTTTAACGTTTTAAAAGTGTATGAGTTGATCTATAAATAATTTATATTTATTAATTATTAAACTAAAGTTCTTAAAAACTTAAGACAAGATTTTGTATATGGGTAATTATAAAATATTAAAAGCTGAAACACCAATCAATGAAACAAATTTTCCGAGCAAAGATAAATGTCGCCGACAGGACTCGAACCTGCACGTATCAGGACGTAGCTCAACGGTAGAGCATCTGACCGGACACAGGTGCAGGTTCGAGTCCTGTCGGCGACATTTATCTTGCTCGGAAAGCGTTTTTCAATTTGGATGAGTGTTTCAGGCTAATAATTATTGTTTATAAAAATAATTTATATTTATTTTTTATTTTGATTAAACATCTAATTTCATTATTTTTTTACATCATTCTTCCTTGCAAAGCGTTCAATAATAAAGAATATAAAATAATAATAATAAAACTAATCGGATGATTTTTATAGCGCCGTTTTTGTGAAAAATCACCTCAAGGGCGCTGTACAAATCTTACTTCCTATTCTTACATTATTCCTATATTAATTAATTTTTATTTTTTTTGGACACTATCATTACACATTATTTATAGACCATATAAAGATATGCAGTCAGATTATCAAAATTAAATACGGCTTGGTCTAAGTTTTCATAGATGTTTAATTTTTAAAAAAAGAAGAAGCTAACTGTATTTATTCCTTATGATATATTGCAAGACGCTAATACAAATGATAGGAGTTATGTGAAGTTGGGCGGCGGGTGGGGACTGGGGCCGGGGGTACTGATCCTTTCTTCCAATCTTCTTTGGTGGCGCTCGTCGGCCGGCTTCAGGATCTGGAAAGAGTAGATCAGCGTGTCGTCTATTTCTCGCCCCAGCCGGTGGTATCCTTGTCGGGGTCGGGCCACAGCAGGTCGCGCAACCTTGTCGGGCACGTCCGTGGGCCGCATGATGCACCGGATCTGATCCGTGAACTGGAGGTCAGAACTCAGGTCGCCGTGACAGCAGAAGATCTTCTCGTCAAATCTTTTTATTTCCTGTTGCGCCTTTCTCGGTAGCCATGAAATCTAATTTTGCAGATTGCGGTTGTGGTACAACGTTCAAGGTTATACAATTATATCTTTGCAGCTATTAAAGGCTCCAGAAAAGCACATTCACCATTAAGTTTGAGTTTGGGTTGTCTAGCTCGGTCGTATATTGTTTACAATCACCATAGTTCAAAGAAAAACATTGTAAATCATCCACTCTGGGACACTTTTAACAGGCAAAGGTCTTTTAACAAGCACATGTGGCGAACGCCTTCGGCCGATGACCGATTCTTTTGGGTTAATTTAGAACAACGTGACAGATTTGAACTTAAAATATTTTGGTTTTTATTTGATTTTTTATTATAAACTTGATTTAAGCCCGAAACGGCCACACTAAAATTATATGATTTTTATAAATGTAACCTAAAAATTATTGCGGTTATTTTATGCTATTTTTACACCGGGAAAATGAATAACTTCCTAATATTTCCGAGATAAATCAGGAGCGACTATAAAACACAGCCGGCAGCCACGGGGGCGCCTAAACTAATCCATACAAATGTCTTAGAATACGATATAGAATCATTTCCTTTCGGAAAGTACCACTACTATTTCTGAAGACCATTCGGTTAGTCATTTATGTATATATCGTATGCATTTGGACCATTGTGGATAAAGCTTACTTTGATTTTTCTATGGACCATCTTGGTGTTGTCATTTAAAACCTTTTAAACAATCGCAGCACCCCCAATTTTTGTCTACTTTTAAATGTCAGACTGTAGGAAACGCTAAAGCATTTTCAGTTAATCAGTAGTAGTAGAGGAAAAATCTAGATTTTTGACAATGGTCAAAATATTTCATAAATGATTATCTAAGCATAGGTCACAGTCACCAAATGTGTACGTCATGAATGGTCAAAGTCGCCTTATTGAACCCAACTCGCGCTCATCACGGAACTAGCCCTGATGCGAAGAAGATCATATCATGACAGAAATTTCATAAAACAGGTTCCCTCCCATGCGAGATTTGCCAAAACATGTGTTAATCAAACTTAACCACCTGACCAACTTACTGTGCGGCTTGTAAGATAAATATTGGTTTATTCAACGCTGTCTACAGTGAATGCGTTATTTCGTTAATCAGATTTGGGTACATTTATCATTCACAATAATTCAAAATGAAAACTGACCATTTCATGCATAAATTAAATATGTACTTAAAAAACAAGAAAAATTACAATGCTACCTACAATTCGCCATAAAATTTCATTTATAACCGGACTATTGGAATAACTATCCTTAGTGGTTGGAATAGGTACCTTTAAAGTAAACGTGATAACTATAAGGACAGGAAAAACATGTTTCTGAGATTCCCAGCACTTAAATAAAAGCACTTCAAGTTTTCTAGAATACTGTTCACCGACTAAAGAAATATTTCACCAAAACACGCGTGACAAAGTAATAAAACTGATCCCATAAAGCACGATACAAAAATAATATTATTTTTAGAACATTGGAAGCCAAGAGAGAAAACTCGGATTCTTTCGACATGACAGAATGAAGTACGGTGGGTGCATACAAGAACGGGGTAGGTACTAGGGCTGTTCATTAAAGGGGAAATTAAAGGAAAAAGTATCGAACAAATGGAGAACATCCGGACTCGTGTTATAGTTACACTTGTTCTGGGTATTTGGAAAACTTTTTTCGGTATCACAAAAAAGTAAAAGAATTTTGTTTAAATAAATAAAAATAGCTATGACGATATCCACGCTCTCCTACGAGAGTAAGAAAGAAGCTATATTTTAAAAGCAAATATAATGTGAGATTTGAGCAGCGGTAAGTATATTTTTATGGATGAATTGACATAGCTTTTGTCGGTGGAAAGATTTTTAGAGACACTCTTAAGATCACTCCTGTCACGATCCTATCTCCCTCTTCCTCTCCCGCTTCCTTCTTATTTTGTTTTTTTCTTTAACTTGTTAACTTCATAAATAAAACATCTGTACTTAACCACTGTTAACACAAGAAACATTGTTGGCTTACGTTTTGTTAAACTTCCTTTGTAAATATATTTGTATCAAAAGCTGTTTGTTTCTTAAAAATAAATCACGTAATCCGTTGAACGCGGATCTTTTATAAATACATAAACGCATTATGTGGTAAGAAGGTGTCATTTACAAAAACATAATTTTGCGAAAATTAAATGAGTAATTACGAAATTACACTCGGCTGGTAATCACGCTCCGATTTCTAGCAATTTATCGGCCAAATATCCGACTTTCAAGAGGTTAAGATTCAAGGTTTCAGCACTTGGCCATTCATGCCCATTTCGAGTACAGAAAAATTCTAATTTTTTCCAGTTTCCCAAATGAAGACGCTTGAAGGGGTCAACAGCGGCAGCGGTGTGCGAATGGAATCGCTAATTGGCGTCTGGCGGAGAGCGCCTAGCAACAGGTGGTGGATATTGTTCATTATTTATTCATTGTAAAGTGATCCGTACCGAACTGCGGTGACACCGACACAGGTGTGGGACGATAATTTAATACTCTCAGTCAAATCACGTTTACTCCGTTGACTTGTCATTTAGAAAACATGGTACAGAATGTGGGATCTGATTCAAATCTTACCTCCCTTGGGAGAAATCATAAGACTCTTCAGACATGTCAGAATCAAAAGATCACTTCACCCCAAGTTTATTTTAATAATGATAAATAAAACCAGATACGATAAGCAGTAGAACTCCGTGGCAGAACGGTAAGTTCAAATGGACCTATAAGAAATTATTTTTCAAAACCAACATTAAAAGAAACAAAAAAATTTGGTGAGCCAAATCAACATAAATATTACTGTAAGTGTGAAACACTTAGACTAGAAATGCATCGACCTTTCGTAACATTTCGATAAAATAATATGTGATCTTATCATATCCACTTGACGTACGATCTAACAGAGATTAGATTCAGACAATGGGTATAGTGGTCCCAGCCAGAGGTCGTACGTACGTCATCGTGACTCATACCATGTTGGATCTTACTTCGTATAACATGTATGGCTGATTGTGATCATGCTTCTATAATTAACCGGACCTTTACATCAGGATACATGTTAAAGACATAGGTAGTATTAATAAATACTTGAATAGATGACTAAAATACACAAGCTAATTAATTAAAAAAATACATATCAATATGTATTCTGTATATTCCTGATGAGGAAAGCATCGCTTTCGAAACATGTTGATATGTATATATTAATAAAGTGGTGATTGTAAATTAAGTTTTAAATTGTGTATTAATAATGAAGCCACAGAGTGAATACCAATGTTTTGAAGTAATTATAAAATACATAGGATTTTATTTGTATTCATTCAAATAAAATCAAAACATACAGTAAAATAAATTCATACAAATTTGCATTTATAATTCGATAAATTACTTTCCGAAAATTAGAAAAAAAGAAAATAATATAACTTCAAGATCCACTTCAGGATCCAAAAATCCAAATATTTAAAATTCACATTGAGACATAATATTACGCGAATACAAGTGTACAAACCACAAATTACCTCATTCAACGTCAGTAGGAAAAATGGTCCACAGTTTTCACATTCTCATTGAAAATACCGCAAAACATTCAAAACAATCATGTGTTTGGTTTTTTAACGAATTAATTTTTCTACGGCACGGTTACATTTGCATTCTGTATTACAAGTCTGGAAAGTCGAAGGTTACCGAATAGGAACTTAGTACAATAATATCATATTATGTTTACGGTAAATTTATTAACGAATACGTAAGTGTGTTATTAATGTTAAATCTGTACCTCATCGTGTGCGAATTGTATTACCACCGTGTGCGTTTTATGCTTTTTTTTTTGTTTATTTTTACAACTCGCAATATCATCGTAGGAACTGTGATTATGAAATTAATCCACTGGCAACTTTTGTAAAGTTTGGACACGCGCATGCGTATTCATCAGCGAACGAAATGTTGAAGCGTTTGAAAAAAACGAACTGACATTCGACTTCGTGTGAGTTTGGTTTGCGGTTCACAATTCTTAATCCCTCTACATATTAAAATATCCCGCGTTTAACTAACGAAAGCACTCAACTGCACTTAAAACACCTCATTTAACAATTCTTTTACTTTTTTCATCAAGCACATCAAATTAATATAATGTAATTTCACATTTTGTAAATGGAATCCTCAGCACGGGGAAATCCCAGTGAGGATATCATTATTCGAATTTTGTAAAAAAGAAAACATTAATAATAATAATAATTGGATGATGTGTATAGCGCCGTTTTTGTGAAAAATCACCTCAAGTGCGCATTATTATAATAATAATCTTTTTTATTATTATTATTGTTACATAATAAATAACGTGATTTTGGATATTTGCACGAAATATACGTTTTCCATTTAGCGAGACACGCTGTCTAACTTTAGGCTTTTGATATGGGTAGAATGGCCGTTCGAGGAAAACCAGATATCAATTAACAGTTGAGTGGCCACACCGCAGCCATAATCTTTATTAACATGAATTGATTGACCAGGGGGTCACAATTCTAAAAAGATTTTGAGACAGGTAAGTAACTTTAAAAGTAAACACGTTTTTTTACAATGCGGTATTTTATAAAGGTAAAAATCCCATAATGGGCAAACATAAACCGAGATTATTTAACGCTAGATTTACTTTCGATTTGATTCAAAACCGGTGAGCAGGCCTCACTCGAGCCGCGGCTCGGCAGCTGCGGCATTAAACAAAATTGTTTAATCGCTAAACAAGTTTTCTCTCATTTGAATATCTCCTCTTAAAATTTACAATATTCGATTACGTGAAATAAAATGACATATCTACATATTAATACTCTAATTTCATGCACGGAGTTATTTTTCATTTATTTTATTATTTCACTTATTTTTTCAAAATCAATTTAATATAATGTAACTTAATATTTTGTAAATGAAATCCTCAGCAAGGGATATTCCAGTGAGGATATCATTATTTTTTTTTATTTTGTTATTAAAAAAAAAAGAAGATAATAAAACATTATTATCATTTTTAAATCGTTCGATTTTGACTGGCGTTCTCCCACATCTCGCACTACAATGGGGTCGATTACTACGTGAACCGCATTTGTGTAACTTCGGAATTCATTTGTTTTTGAAATCATTCGAATTTGATCGACTTTTTCATACGTATCGCACTTCAGTAAAGTAGACATTTGCTTGGACTCTATAAAGTTCACTGATTTCCCTCAGTTGAAGCGGCAATCCTAAACATATTACTCAAACATTGTAAAACAATACTTTAAATACAATTCTGCATTATTGTTTATGTAAGTTTTCACTTGTTGAAAGATAATGTGAAAGAAAATCAGGGACTACTTTTACGCATTTTCTATTTGCCATATTGTTTGGTGGCAGTTTTAAAACGCCAAAACTTTTATTTGCGCACCTAGCGGAGTGAATGTGAACTACATAAATAACGATTAAAAAATCTTACATCAACCTTATTCCATTGCTATAGTTATATTTTTAATCAATAGAGTCGTTACTATTCATTGTACTTATTTACATTGAAGCTTCTTTTGTTTTTAATTGAAAACCTCACCGGAAGAGGGGACTATATAATATATTACGTCAAAGTGTTTTTTGGTGGAATAATCATCTGTATAGCATTACGCACGTACTGGACAATTGATCTTTATAAAGTTTAATAAAAATGATATGATAAATACCTATCTGTGGTTGAATTTTTTTCTACGCATATAAGGATGTATGTTACCCAAAATGGCGGACCCTCAAAAGAATATAATTATGAATTCTCCAATTACGTGTAGATCTGTAAACTAGGCATGAGTTCATTATTAAAGATTCGACATGTCAAATTATTCATTTGTGTACGTTTCACGTAAAATAATACAAAAATATTTTTGACAGCGTTTAAAATTACCCGAGATACGAATAATGTGAAAAATTGGTTAAGTCATAAATTAAATTAAAGTCAACAATGATGCCATCGTATTTGGCACCTGAACATCTGGCCACATAATGTTCTGGTCCTTGGAGGCACTTTATTATGAACCGCGTCACAAATTTAACTAGGAATTACCATAGAAACCGTGAGAGATGTATTATTATTACAGTAACTAAGACTTTTAACAGTTAAAAAAACATTTGAGGACATACATTTTATTGAAAAAAATAATTAAGAATTCCTCTGAATTGTCTAAATCATTGATAAGCCGGGTAGAACCGTTTATAACGAAAAACTATAACTTTGCGTACGATTTAGGTGCGAACGCTAAACTTACGCTAAAATTCTACGTTTATTCTAAAAATTCAACTATCCAATTGCATAGCAACGATGGTAATAAGAGAATTGCGTTAATTCGTGTAAAAAATAAACAGATTTTAAAATGAATGTATGACTGATAGTTTGGAACAAAATTCGGTATTGACCGAAGAATTTAAAGATTTCTTTAGCCATGGAACAATTATCCTATTCTTACGGCCGTTGTTCCCAATCCTACTGAGCAATTGTTGAGTAGGATTGGGAACATTGGATTGGTATTTTCCCTCAACACTGCTCAAATGTACAACGCGATTCTCGTTCAAGTGACGATCAAATTTATGGTCAAGTTAGAAGATGATTCGTCTAGATTAGAGCTTCGCTCAACAAAGGACTGGTTATAAATAGTGTAAAAATGACAGTAATGTAAAATGTCGTTCGATTCCCAAATTATTTAACATCCAAATATTAAATGACAAAGATTTATTTAACCGTTTTCCAATGTCAAAAACATGACTTTTGTATGTTTTACATAAAATAGAAGAGAACCTAGTTTAGTCTACTTATTAGTTACGTTTTGGTTTGTTTTTCACGGAGGAGAACGTCAAATATACTAAAAGAATGTACTTAGTGGCATCAGCAAAAGCCAACACGTTATTTTTCAATATTATTTTTAACATAATATACGTTTGTAAAATATAATATATCCGCCCATCTGGGATTTTATAAAATAATATAAAGAGCTATAAATTATAAGCACATATACGAGTAATACTTTTTCATATAACCTAATTGAAATTTAATTGCAGTGGAAATGTACGCCCATCGAGCCTACATTTAAATCGAAGCAGTGACCGCTTTCCTCTATAAACATTTATAGGTTTTAGAGCAACTAGCCCGTGGCTATGCATTGCGCAATACACGCATATTCAAGACAAACACCTGCGATTGATCTTGCTCGAATCAGACCTGATTCGATAGACATTCAGTGAAAGTGAACTGTCTTCCATAGCACATATTACCTGCTGACAAGCCCGGGGCGACCTCAGGACTCATTACCCACAAACAGTACCACGGCATTGCCACCATTATCATTATGATTGGAAATCATATAAAAAGAAGTTGGCTTTTCGTAGTATCTTGGCGGCTTGACGGGTACAGACGACCATGGGAGCTGAATGCGCGCGCCGGAAGTAGCTACATTCCGAGTGCTTGCATTCTCCAAAGGTCCAGTTAACGTACCACGTGGAAATGTTACTAGTACCATACATACGGTGACGTAGAATGAGATGACGGGTGAATGTCGGAAATGTCTTTCATGTCGGTTAGTGGGGGATGGTTTGCTAAAACCACATGTAACGAAAACATGTTACCCTAATATCGCTTATATCTTTGGAACCGTACTACCCACGCGCCTTACTTTGGTATCGCTGTATAGAGAAAAGAAGCCACTACTAGACAAGCATGTTTCACGAGCGCAGTAAGCGGCGTTGTCGCGCCACGCATGACGCATTCGGAACTAAATTTAACCAGGTGCGCGGCGTTCACAGAGGCATAGCTCGGCAGAACGTTTGTCGATCCGAGTGGGAGTGGTCGCGTTTGAGAGAGCTCACTTTGCTACAATAGTAGTAACTTGAAAGGGTGCTCACCGGGAGTTATAAGGATTACAAGTGTGAAATTTGACGGTTGCAAAGCGATGGAAATGACGTGAAGAGACTCGGGCAGCAAAACAGGTAGTAGTGCCCAAACAGCCCTGCAGCACGCGCAAGATGTTTCACTTACCCCACTGCGGCTGCGTCCCTGATGTTACAGCCTATCTGATTTTTTTATTGAGATCAAGTTTAGCAGAAGTCCATTTAGATTTAAAGTTTTTCAAATTTAAATATTATTACTTTGTGGCAGCATATGAAAACTATTACTATTTAGTTTAAAAACGGTTTATTTATAAAAAAAAATTCTGCTGGGTAATTATTATTACCCAAGACAGGTGTTTCGCCTTCCGATGGCATTATCAAACTGTGGTAAAGCCACTTACAGACGATCTATTATTTCTATATAGGTACTTATAACGAAACTCTTAAATTATTTTCATTTTTATTACTAACGCGCTTTTTAATTTCCGAATGAAATACGAGTTATTTTAATGGTTATTATTCTGTAAAGTTTCCTTACGTAATGGTTATAATATGGTATTGTTGGACTCAAGGTCATCAAGGGGGGTCAGCGGCGCTACCAAATTAATTTTAAATAAGAAGGGGTTTTTCATGCGTACTGACTTGTATTAATGTACATAATTGCCTCGGCTTAAACATATCTTGGATCAGGGGTGAACGAATTATATTATTATTCTGTAAAGTTTCTTTACTTAATGGTTATAATATGGTATTGTTGGACTCAAGGTCATCAAGGGGGGCCAGCGGCGCTACCAAATTAATTTTAAATAAGAAGGGGTTTTTCATGCGTACTGACTTGTATTAATGTCCATAATTGCCTCGGCTTAAACATATCTTGGATCAGGGGTGAACGAATTACATTATATTATGTTTGTGAATAAACAATGGTATCTAAGTGCTGATAAAACAGCGACAGGTCTATAATTATCAATCGCTGATTTTGTGTATTAGACAATTTAAATATATTTTGATTGTGATAGAATACAGTCTGGACCGACTTAGTATTTGGGTAACAATGCCTTCGTCGCTAATTTCGTGAATTTGTATGGGTAAATAATGAAATAGCGACAAAGCTCTATAGGAAAGATGAAGATTGGAAGTATTGTAGCGAAACACCCTTTTAAAACAATCGGCGCAACCTGCCGCTTTCTCAGAATATCAGACATTATTATTTAGGAACGAACGTTTTGATAGATTCCACTAATATCGGTTTTGTCGGTGGTGTTAGTATCGGCCGTCTTGATTTGGGTTCGTGGTCTCCGAAATGACCACTGGACGATGGCTACGTTTTCAGGGGAGATCTTGGGGTCCAGAAAAAAGTGGAAACAGTACATTCTATTATTCGTGCAAACGTGGTTTTGCCCCGCGAAAGCAACACTAAACTAGTCAAGTATTATTTTAAGGAAACTAACTTAATGATGAGAATAAATATTGATTAATGTATATACTATAAATAAATGCACAGAAAAGGCAGAAACATGCGTTAACCTTTTGACAGGCAGCGGTCAAAGCAAAATCAAATCAACGTCAAAGCGTCGCGGCAGCTCTCCGCTCTTCTGTCTTAAATTCCAAGATCAATGAGTCGTGAACAGTGATAAAACCGCTGAAATTTCAATTGATTAAAAGCAGAGAAATTTCCGGCAAGCGACTATGAAGTTTAGATAAATACCACGATTCACTAGTAACAGTGAACAGTGACTATCGACTGCAATGTCGTGAAGATGAGTGGCTCCGTCCTTGACTTGCGGTTTGGTTTGGTGACGAGTTTCACAAATGGATTGATATTTTTATGAAATGTAGAGAGTTTCACCGATCGTTGCAAGCACTTCCTGAATACTTGCATTATTAGTTCAACGAACGTGGTTAAATTGTGAGAAATGTTTACTGGTTGTTGTCTATTCACATAAATAAATAAAATATTATAAACCCAATATATAATTCTCACTTCTATTCCTATTTTTATAAACACAAAAAATTATCTTATAATATCCCCATTTTTACGAGACCAAAAAAGGATCAAAATTTCCTAAGCAATGAGATAAATCGACCGCCAACCGATCAAGATAAAGTGAATAAAAAAAAAAGAGAAAACAAACTAAATATTTTAAAACATTTATTATTTTGTTAAATTTTCCATTCAGAATAATTAAAATTATTAAATTAAACATATTTATTTGTTTAAAAATATTATAAATATTCACAATTGAAACTATATTAAAATTTTATATTATGCACTCTGTCACCCGATCATCGAATATGGAATAATTGGATGGGGAGGTGCAACACTTTCAGGGAGATGAGACAACAATAGAAAAGTATTAGTTGTCTACCTCTAATATTTTGTTTTCTTTTCTCTCTCTTTTGTATTCAATCTATTTCACTCTACTGTATTCTCTAACTCTGTGTCATTGTTCAATTATTATATTTGCCCTGACGAAGACCGAGCAAAGCGAAACCGGTTGGTGAAACACAAAATATGTTCGTGGTTTACAACAAAGCGTTTGATTTATTTGTTGACTTTTGGGATGTTACAATCTCTCCTCCTCCGTGAGCTGACATTTCTAACCTTTCAGCGTACAACTGGCCGTGAAATCCGAAAACACATTAAACCGACATTACGTCGGTGAGTACATATTTACGCATCGCTTTGCCTTTTCCGAGATTCACACGTTAATGAGAAATGGAACGTTTTAAACGTAGAGTTGAAAGATTTGCATAATCTCGGCACTTCCACGAAAATTCCTATGTAATAAATATTATACATACAACATCCTGTTAATAGTCCATAAACTAACAACGTGTCGTGTGACACAAACAGAGACGGGTATGTTATTATTTGAACCTTAGAGTTCATGACTGAACAAGTTTTCGGTCACGAGACGAAAGACATCCCATCGATGGGAAATTTTATTATCTGTGGGTGGCTCTTCCAAACCTGAATTTTTAAAGTATCGACGTTGATGCGTTTTGATAAACCCCGAACATCTATGACGCTCGATAGTGGAATAATGATTTTCCTTAAAGGTAAAACTCTTCTCCGCGTATAATTATTAGTGCCGGGAAGGTTTAGAGAGTAGTTTGAATGAAATCCAATATGTAAAACTGTTGCTATAACGTTGAAAAATTAGTATGAAAAATATTGAACCCGCCATGTTGTATTGAGATTATCCCATAGATATACCACTCTGGTTAACCACAGAGTATATATTCATAAGAGGGTTTGTTTGGATAGAATACTTTCGAAATAGAAAACATATCTATATATTTTGGAAAAATAAATATTTGGAATGAAATAAAATTTTCAAATGAATGTTTTCTTTTAAAAAATATATGGAAAAAATTAATAACAAATGTTACAATCTCCGCAAAAGAACCTACTTTACCCAGTAATGTTTAATGTTTTTATATTACCTCCCGTTTAAAAACTAGAACTTTATGTTAATAACTGGATCAAAGATTCGACAGAATTCAGAGCAAAACTCAAAACTCGTTCTCTCAAAGTCATATCCATGAATGGTGCAGTTGCATACCCAACTTCCACGGCGAAGCTAGCCGTTAGTGCCTACCTAAAGCAGTTAACAGAAAAATTTGAAACTTTTCGTAGTCAACGACATTAAATATTACAACTATAAATATTTGTAGGTGTAAATAATTATTATAGAAAAATCTCAAATAAAATTATGTTTCAAATAAATACCTACTCTTCTTTTGCCAAAAACCTTCTAATAAATATAATATCAATGACAAATAGGATTTAAACACTAACTGCAATATCATGAAATGTGCAGTGTTTTCTAATATTGTATCCTGTGCGTGCAAAATCATATCTTCTCAAGCAAAAAATTTGTAATTTAATCTGGAGTGACCTACCAGGTAAGTATGTTTCTGTATCTGTTTGTACATAATAAGATAAACCCTAGCAAGTAGTATTTGTACAGCGCCCTTAGCACTTTACAAGTCACTTAAATATTACTATTACCTTTAGTTAGTATTTTCTATGTAATCTCTCTTCTCCTCATAATATTGCCAATGACAATTGTTTGTGTATCACATTCTTCTTTTATGTTTTTTAATGTGGTTTGAGGTGTTGTGATACTTATGTATCCACTGAACCTTACAGTATAAATAAATGTTTACAAATCACATATTACATTTATATAGAAACATGCCTATGAGATACAAAACAATCGCTCGGGTTCTCAACGTGGGGCGCACGGGGTAAATTGAATGTTTTGGGGGACAATGCGCAAATTATTAGTTTTTAAAAGGTGTCCAAAATTATAAGATATTTTTTTACGTGTTAATATTTAGGGATCATACAAAGGACAGTATTTTGTGCTTTGACCCTAAATAAAGAAAAGGTATCTGCGACGCATTTTTTGGAATCTGAGTTGGATATTTTATTAAAGGTTTGTTTCCATTGTAAAAAACACAATAAGATGTCGCAACAACATATCTTTTGAAACATAAAACTTTCCGAATGACAAAAATCTGCAAGTCACAATAAGTCTAATTATAAGTCTGAATTAGTTAGCTTCCAGTTATAAATCTTAGCTGTAAGCCCTTGAGGTGATTTTTTGGAATCTGAGTTGGATATTTTATTAAGGGTTTGTTTCCATTGTAAAAAACACAATAAGATGTCGCAACAACATATCTTTTGAAACATAAAACTTTCCGAATGACAAAAATCTGCAAGTCACAATAAGTCTAATTATAAGTCTGAATTAGTTAGCTTCCAGTTATAAATCTTAGCTGTAAGCCCTCGAGGTAATTTTTCACAAAAACGGCGCTATACAAATCATCCAAGTATTATTATTAGTAATAAATCTAATATGTAACTTATTACATATAAGTCTAAGTGATAAGATATAGGTTAAATAAATTATGTTGTAAAGCGCCCTTGAGGTGATTTTCTCACGAAAATGGCGCTATACAAATAATCCATTTATTATTATTATTATTTCCCCTTGAACCGAACCAAAATTTCGCCTGTGACGCCTTAATAATAATAATAATAATAATCGGATGATTTTTATAGCGCCGTTTTTGTGAATAATCACCTCAAGGGCGCTGTACAAATATTACTTCCTATTCTTATATTATTCCGTATTTCTTATTTGTTCCGTGTGTTTGTGAAGATTACAATTCTTATATACCAATTCCTTCAGCCTCACAAAATACCCCATTTGGGGATGTCATACTTCCAATGAGTGCACAAAAATGAATAAACAACAACTCATTTTAAATCTACCAAATCTCCCACGATGTTTTAATGAATTGTTTTTTTTCTTCACTTCAATTTAGAAAAGGTACAAAAAAACGGTTTGTTTAAAATAATACATATAATTACTAGACTAGATTGTCCAAGCTGAATTGGGACATATTAAAAATAAGGTTGAAAAGTACTGGCGCAGGTCGAGGCATTTACTGCTAGTTTAAATGTGCACACAACAGACTTCCTAAATCAAAGTTCAAGTATTAAAAAGGTGTTCAATTCGATTCAATTCAATTCTTCATTCCTTTTAAAAAATTTGAAAAATTAACATTTTCAGTCATTTAAGATATTATTAAATAAGACGGGACACATCCAAAATAATTACTTATAAAAAAAAAAAAATAAAAGAAAGAAGGTAGACATACATAATGTCAGTAAATTGCATACAACACATACTGGTATTATATTGTACAAGCAGCGACAAAGCTTTATGTTTAAACGCGGCTTCATTGATGCTAAATACGAGTATATCGATATCGGAAGTGATTCTAACAGCCATACAAAACGGAACAAATCGCGTGGTGACCTACCGCTTTAAAGACATTTGACGATGAACAAAAAAAAATCGCCTGTGGCGCTTTTCTGCTTACTTCATTTGATGATCGTTTTTCATTGGGAGAGGGGG
Source organism: Halesus radiatus (assembly GCA_022606495.2). NCBI lineage: Eukaryota > Metazoa > Arthropoda > Insecta > Trichoptera > Limnephilidae > Halesus > Halesus radiatus. Next base: position 46,614 of record JAHDVE020000123.1, read on the forward strand.
GGATTGAAGGAAAATATACTTGAAAAGTAGAGCCAAAAAAAATACCTATAGTTCATTCGTTCGTTAGTTCCACCTTTAGCCACCAGACAGAATATGAGTTTGGGCACCACTGACCTAGACAATGGCATAACTAAGAAAAGTTTATAGGGCAATAAAATGTACTTGCAGAAAGAACTAAACATATTAAAGAAACTCTTTACAGTTCAAATAATAATATTGATTTACCACAAAGTCATTCGTCTCAAAACCATAATAATAAATGTGTTCAATAAATGACTTTTTCAGTAAATTAAATTACATTTAACATCCAACATCGTCCTTTTACTTTTAAATATTACTGTCGGGATATTGTGACAGTGATTAAAAATATCGTACACCGCACATAAAAAAGAAAAAAATATCAAACACCACAAATAAAGAAGAAAAAAATAACATTAACAATAGATTTGATTTTTGTGAAAGTACATACGTGCATATAACATACTTTTCAATAATTATACACCTATTAATGGATGCTGTAATATATTAAAAATGATTTCCAGTAAGCTAAATACTGATAACGTAATAATTAACTAATAACCTGTTTGAAACATTGTTATTTTTAGCACGTGATATAAATGAAATAAAATTAATAACCTGATGACATTAAAAATGCTTATTGAGGTTAGAGAAAAATAGCAAAACACGCTTGATCTTAAACTCTGCAGAAGCAGACAAAGTTGGATTTCTCTATCTCTTAAGGCCAGGTTGGAGCTTTCGAAATATATTCGCGCATTCCGGCGGTCGGACCGCAATGGGTGATCAGTACTAAGTGCTCACCGTTCTGTTCGCGGTTACTTGGAGGCTGTAACTGTAGGCTAACAGCTTTGTAGGAGACTATGGCAGGTCCGTCACTACTGCTAACTGGTGACTGTTTAGCAGAAGTGGGATTTTAAATTTTCAGTGCGAGGTGAAAATAAAAAAAACCTGGGGAGCGTAAATATAGTCATATCAATTTGAAGAGCCCTCATTAAAAAGATGTATCAAACTGGGACGGCTGCGCTGGACAGAATAAGGATAATGCAGCGAGAGTGGAGAGTTCTTCTTCTTCATGGTGGAGGTCATAGTGGGATGCTGAGGTTATTCAGCCAGTCGACGGCACCGGGAGTCACTTGGTTCAGAACAGACGTGGAGTAGGGAAACTGATGAAGGGAACATTCTTCTACGATAGTGGAGAGTGAAAAGGCAGAAGAGAAGATGGATGATGCGGAGACAAAGGCTAAACTAAACATCAGGAGACATGTAATAATGTAGATATTTCCTCCAGGAGGCCAAGAACTCCCTAAGGGATGCAGGTATAAGAATTGAGGAGTATAAATAACTACAGTAGCCACCAATTGAGTAAATATTCTGAGCGAATGAGGAATGAGAGGGTATAAGAAATATCTAAAACTTCCCATATTCAAAACTGGTTTAAGCGGTTCGATAAAAAAAAAAAAAAACAAAGAGGCGTGTAATATTAAGAATATTTAATAATCCTTAAATATTTTTTAAGATTCACGTGATCCCGGCGAGACATCATATGCCTCGTAAAATCTGATGAAAAAAGATAAACATTAGCATACTAAATGCATACTTAAAGCGACCGAGAGTGCGGGAAATATATTTGAAACAGGATGTGATACGAAGGATAGTGTATCTAAGCGGGCGGCGAGAAGATAAAATGCATGAAGATTAAAAAGAACGCGATAACTAACTACAAAGGTCTGGAAATAACATAACCTTGCAAAAGAGCAACATCATCAGACTTAATGTTACAAAGATCCGATAATTTCTGATAACATCCAAAGGGGAACTAGTCTCCTTCAGCGGAAGCAATCTTCCCGACAAACCTTCCATTGCTATGTTTGGCGTAACTCCAAGTGACCAGCTCAAGCACTGGGCCTTAATCGAAGCCAGAGTAAATTTAGCCCCTCAAAAGCTGGGCGTACATGCACTGAGTGTGCAGGGCCCGCAGATCTTTGAATAGTGCACAACTGATGACCCTACGCAAATCGCAAGTGCACCCCACTGTAGAATTTGGCATCCACCTGTGGTTTGGAGCCCCAAAATACCTTTAAAATAACCCTTGACTATGTGCAGAAACGGACAGTCCATTTGATATATTCGCCTATTTTAACAAACAGATTGCAATCTTTGAAGCAGAGATGTTAGGTTGGAATTCTGTCCTTGTTCTACCGCCATTTCAATGAAAGATTCTCTGAGGAACTAGTGTCTTTGATTCCTTAGGCACCGGTGCAGTCGGGAAACACGCCTACATTGTTGACATTTGTCGTATGAGAACGGATCGCTTCTATGAATCGTTCTCGTGGTCAACAGCTCAGCTGTGAAATTATTCGCAGGCCTGTGTTCCTCCCTCCTAAAGCACGGATGTCTTCAAGACCCAAGTTCACTCCTTCCTGTACTCCAAAATACCCTCCACACAGCATCCCCAAGGATGACATAGGCCTTGAGGAAAATTATTTCCATGTGGAGGGAGAAAACGTTTCAATTGAGAAGCGCATCCCGACGCCGAATGAGGATGTATATATTTTAATTTACAGTATTTACATTATTATCGTAACAGATGCGTGAAGAAATGATAATATTAAAATGTTATAAGTCGTGCCCAACTCGGAGAGCTAGCTGTCGTATCATCTACACTAATAAATAAATATATGGAAAATTATTTTTATTATAAGGAAAACAAAGTCTAATAATCTTTACAAACCTTTTTACGATACGGATGGGAATTTTATAATCCCGCCAAATATTAAAGTTGTCGCTGGCTAGGCCATATCATATCAATTGTGATGTGTTTATTTCGGCAAGTATTGTGTTTTGTAGCTTTTTTTATGAACTCGGGTATAAACTCGTTCTTTTAGGATGAGGAAAATGCATAGTTATTTTTACATAGTCTCGAGATCAGTCAAATGCATAAATCAAAAATATTATGGCAATAGATAACAGCTTGATCAATGATATTATTGTATTTATTAAAACGTTTTCCTCCTATATTAACAGGTCCGCCAAAACTGGCTACGGAACTTCTTAATACAATACTGTGAATATAATGGAAGTAATAAATAAAAACCACCGTTCTAGTAAGTTGGCTATAAATTATTAAAGCTCCTTTTTTTCTTTTTTTTTACGTGTATTATAACCAAGTTAAGTGATTGGATTTCTATTATAGTGAACTGGCAATATTTCTACGCTAACAAGTAACAAGTATAATTGCGAACAAGTGTAACGGAAATGTTCCTGGAGGGACGAGTGCCCTTTTTCAGAGCACTTCTCAGTCATCGCGTGAGAAGCTTATACCGTCATTACTGCCATGGCTGCCTGGATGGAATCCCCTTGATGGCTCCCCGGAGAGGGAAGACCATCAAATGTCCACCATAAACGTTGTTCATAATTTATTTATTTAAGAAACGTATTTTACTACTTTGCATATGTTATTAATGAATCTTTTTCTATATATTATACAAACATATAATACGAGTATGTAGAAAAAAGTAAAAAAATAAGTTCTGTACGATGAATATTATTGCGCATACAAGACAATATGTGTTTAAATTACATTCCAGAGATGAGTTAAAGAAGGATTCATATTGTTTTTTTTTTTTTAATTTTAAGAAGATAAGAAGTAATTTAATAATGTTATTATGTTCTGCAAGCATTTTAGTTTATATTTTTATTGTGACAGCTGTCATTTTCAAATTGTGTGAAAATGGCTTTGAAATGGGAAATAGCTGTCACAATAAAACATTAAAAAAAACGAAAACAGTTGCAGAACTTAATAATAACATTATTAAATTTGATTTACTTAAAAAAAAAACAAATGGAATTCTACGAATTAAATACAACGAAGACTAATTTTGAGAAGGTGAAAATCGAAAAAATAAATTGAAAACAATAAATAATAATTAAAAAAGGAGAAAGTCGTATGTACCCGTACCCGTACCCGTACCGGTACTCGTACGAAGGAGTTCATTTATTATTACGAAACTGTCAAGTGGCGGGTTATTTTATTCATAATGTTCTAATTGAAAACGTAAAATTCTGAAAAGTTTGGCTAAATTCTTCACCCACACGCGCTATTACGCTGGGAATATCGAAGCTGATCACACAGCACGCGCAGTTTATCAGCGGAGAACGCGCACTGCGAATGCGTTAGACGAGGCGACCGCACAAAATGTTTGTCCATGTCTTTACAGAAGCGGCCACCTCCAAACGGGTCTCCACAAACAGAGAAAGCTTATCGGATATCTACCTCCCGCACCGCTTTATATGGACGGCACACGTAATACGAAAGTGACATGGGAGGTTTAGAATTCCACCGTACGACGCAATGGTATAATATCCAGTGATTACATACTAATCCTTAATCGCCTCATGATGGGCACGGATCCGCTAGCGTCCGAGTTCTCCGGGTATCACCAGTCACCGGCTCCCTTCATCGTACCTCACAACGGCACCCATCAAACAAAACAGCGAGTAGGTATTTCGGTGTCGCCAATGTTCGTACATCTCGAGGTATAAACTAGAAATAACGAAACTAATATGATTAACGCGAGTTTCTCCTTGCAGACATAACACCTGCCAGCATTCTTGTCCTCCTGTTTTCGGGCAAAATGCTACGTGACATCAGCGATGATATTAAAAATAATAACATAGTAATGCCGGCCGGTCGAGGTGATCCTTATGCGAGACATGAAGTTGTCTCGGAGTCTGCCCGGCTCCATTAACACGCCTTGGGAATGTCACAAAATACTCATTTCGCGAGGCCGGAGCTCCCTGAAATGTTCACAGAAAGTCGTGACAGTATTTAAGATTTGCGGTATGAGCATTCCTCCCACGTCAAACTGTACGTGTGCCGGACCTACCGTCCGGACTTGGCATTTCAAACACAACTGACGTCCCATTGGCTTCATCAGAGGTATATTATATATGACCATTGGATTCATTTTTTAAATGGAATAACTTAGGACCTCATTGTAATA
>JAHDVE020000124.1:0-138672 GCA_022606495.2 Halesus radiatus
AATAAATACGGATTTACCACAAATTGCCGGGTTAGAGTTCTTTGGCAGAAGTTATTATTCAGCAAGCTAGAACTCGTTATTTGTTTTCAAAGTAAATGAAAATTTTTTCATTCAAAATCAAATAATTTTCGTGTACAGGTGGCCAAAGGAGGAACCAACTAACATTTTTTTCTGACTCCACAGATAATTTGGTACACAGTGCTTTAAAGGTTTTTATTTTGAATTTTGAATACTTTATACAATTCCTATTTACATCCCACTGTATAGCCCTTTGATTTGATTTCTAACATGATTTTTTCAAAAACTGTATTTTATAAATAACTAGCCGATGTGTATCCGGCCTTACTCGGTTTTTTTTAATAAACTTTAAAAGTGATTTGTGATGACTATTACTATCCCTAAACAAGGAATCAATGAAACATTCATTTGGAAAATTTTATTTCGTTCCGAACATTTATTTTTTCAAAAATATCTAAATAAAAAAGTTCTTAAGTAACTACTTGTATTTTTTCCATTTTGAAAATATTGTACCAAAATAAACCTTCTTTTGAATATGTAATCTATGGCTAACCAGAGTGGTATATCTATGGGCTAACCTCAATACAACATGGCGGGTTCTGTGTTTTTCATTCTAATTTTAAAACGTTATAGCTACATTTGTACATATTGGATTTCATTCAAACTACTATCTAAACCCTCCCGGCACTATTAAAAACACACTGTGCTATTTTCGGCGATACCGGTCGATTAATTTTTGAGAAAATTGAGGACAGACAGACAAACATTCGTTTTTTCATACAGAGATATGATTAGCGAATTGAAAAAATAAGGAGCATTCATACAATTTATTATGATAAATCATGTTGATCATGATCTCATCGTTGATAATGATTTCCCCGATGTCCATGAAAGCGACCTATATTTTAAAATAATTATTTCAGTAACTTTTACGTCGTTGTAGAGTTACATGCAGAGCAGTTAAAAAAACTTTATCTACATGTTCATTCCTGACCAATAATCATGCGGAAAAGTTATTAAGTTTTTCCATCACGATAATATAACTTATATTAATTTGCATGCAAGCATAATAACCGCGAAAGCCGACTAAACTGACCTGCCCAACGAGTTGAGTAGGTCATCATAAATATTTTCAACTCAACTCTTGCCCCTTTATATGACCTTCCGCTACCTTATGCCATGTTCTTTGTGGGATGTCGTTACGGTCATGCGACGTGCATATAATAATGCCATAATTCTGTTTGAACAATATTATAGACGTGGTAACAAGCTGTTCTACGAAACCTATAATAAACGACGGTTTATTATAGTTTCCTCTCGATACTTCCAGAGTAGTACTGTATCACAATATAACAAGTCATTGCAATAATAGCTAGATGCTGTCAACGTCCAACGCCGTTGACGAAAATTTGATATCATTACCTACGTACGATAATAATTCAACACAACGCAACGTAATCTATGACTATTTATTTTTTTAGCAGTCTTGGAATAAAATAATTAAAACGTATATTTTTTCATAACATTTAAAAAACAGTCACTTTGTCGTTGGACATATTTAATAAAAATAAAACAATAACTTTGTTTATAACCACGAGAATTTTATTTAATTTTGCATCTTCAGGGCACAAAAATTAAACTGATCAAAAATACATAGTGTGAGTTTATATATACAAAATAGAATAAGACAGAACATAACATAGAACAAAGAAAAATTCCATGCTATCTCATTTTTTCTTTGTTCTATGTTATGTTCTGTCTTATTCTATTTTTTATATATAAACACACACTATGTATTTTTGATCAGTTTAATTTTTGTACCCTGAAGATGCTTATGTTAAGCGAAACCGGTCGGTCGTAATAAAATTTTCGTGGTTATAAACAGAATTGTTTTACATTTTTTTATTAATTACTTGCATACTTTCATCACTTATTGTTAATTTTTGTTTATGTGTGTAATTTGTTCTATTGCAAAACTTATTATTTGTCTATACGTACCATTAATTTTAGTAGATTTTTTAAACTGATGAGAGGACTTTTGCTTCTGAAACATGTAAATATTTACATATTAAGAACAATATTAGATATTTATTATACATAATTAAGAACATTATTTACATGGTAATAATAATGTGAATTTAAGTACTAAAAATGTTTTTTTATGTATTTAAATAATCCTTTTAGTTTCTGTTTTTTTTTTAATTAATACCTCCCTAATTAGACTACTAATATTTATGGTTACACATTTAATAATTTCATCAGTACTACCATGAACTTGATGTTCTGGTGTCTATACATTAATTAAAAAAAAAAACAAAAAACAATATTTTTAGAAATAAAATATATCTACATAATGTATGTATATAAAAACATATACATTTTACCACTTAACTTAAAAATACAGATGACTGTAGAAGTTTCGTAAATATCGCGATGAACCTCCGTATCAGCATGTCCTCTGTGCCCCACCCTCCTCTATACTTTGTGAACGATATTATGAGTAATTTCGAATAGTCTTTTGGCCGAATTTGTGGATTTTCCTGTCCGATACGGTCTATACACAGCGCCTAGCTTTAAGCGATTCTTTCGGTGGCAATTAAAGAAGCTGTTGGCTCGTTGGCTGTTTTTGTTATAATTATCCTAATGCCCCAGCAGATGGAACTTTCTTACGCTGAGATTCCCTAATATTATTAATGTCATTATCATTATTTTTGTTTGCGTTCGCATCTAAGTCAAAGTTATTACCAACGATTATATTCAATAGTTAAGAATCGCATAGGATAACGGCGTTGGCGTTTTATCTAACTGTCGTCAACGCCTAGTACTGCTCCAAAGAACTGACGCGACCTATATATCCAAATCTGATTAATAATATATCTACACTTAACAAGTTGACAACAGACATTGGTGACAGGCAGCGGGACATTGTCTCCGTCGTCAGTGTCAAAGAAGGTGTGCAGCTATTCTCGGCTTATCCAAGTAGCGTCTTCCCGAGCTGCACGCTGCAATATTCAGCTAAAGTACTAATAATTCAGTGAAGCCAACTCTAAAATCGATTGTTGTAAGCCAACTAACTTTAGTACTAGTCAATCTCGATAACATCGTCTCGAATAAAATATTATGGCTTAAAAAAACTAGATCTGCAAATGCCGATTATGAATGTATAAGTATTATTAGAGTTCAAAATTTTTAAAGCGAATAAAAATCATCTCATCATAATGCCCCATTCAGTTGGCGCCATTGCTCTTTCAGCATTTGAAGTCACACAGAAAGGTTTGCGGGTATTCTGGTATTGCATTTGTAATATTTGTATCGAAATTTTTTTCATATTTTTGTTTTGTATTTCAAATATGTTTTGTTTTAATTTTAGCAAAATTATAACATAATTTGGGTGTCATTAAGCTCTATGATTGTTGTTCAATATAAAAACTATTATTAATTACGTAAAGACGTTAAAGTATGAAATCAACAACTGAACTTACGATAATAAATTATAAATTTTCTAAATATGTAGGTACATTATTTTATTACTTTTTACACCTCGGTACACTACAAAAACAATGCTGACAATTTACAATGTTTCCATCAATTAAAAACAGTTTTTGCATGCAAAATCGAGTGATACAGTGTATCCATCTAATGGCAAATTCAAGGGTGTCACACCCAACAAACCGTAGATTTCTTTCGTTTTAGCAGGCTTTGAAATATTAAAACTTTAACAACTATTTTAAGCACGAAAACGAATTGAACGAACGTCAATAATATTGATAAATTATTATTTATTTCAATGGACCGGCGTTACTTATTGCAATTAATTGTAACTAAAATAGAATAAAGAATGTTATCCGTTGCATTGTGGCATAAGCTAATACATGCCGGTTTTGTCAGTTGTGTCTTTTTTCGTACATTCTCAATAGAGTATTTTCACTCGTTTATTTTATCGTCCATAAAAAAATAGAAAAAATTTTCAACAATGATGGCATTTTTATTTAATTTTTGTATTTCCGAATAAATTTTCTACGATGATTTATAATGTGCCTTTAACTTGCCGCCAAAACGACATGTTCGTTTTTGTTCGTGAATATGGCGTTGTTGACGTCACGCCAAGGTTCGAACCGTTTCGGAATGTGAAGTTTTAGATCGTTTTTAAATCAACAAATTTGAATGAAAATATTAAAATTACAAAGTTTTGTTGCGATCGTCAGAATCAGAAATATGCTATTTAATTTTTAAGAGTATCCACACTTCGTGAATATACCCTATTCAAATAGAATTTAGTGTAAGCAGAAATGATATATGATCATGCGACGATATTTTCATTGCTTATCAATGTTTTTATTTGATCTCCTGTGTAGGTACCAAAATTAATTTACCATATCAACCAATGCTGTAACGCCAACGAAGTAAAATATTAATATTTTATTTTAATTTTAAGATATGCAGAACACGAATTTGTGATTCATGTTTCTGATAGTTCGGTAAAATTTTAAAATGAAAAAGAAAAATCTTTTCGTACCTGCAAAAGTTCGATAAAAAAGCGACTACAAACACTACTCGCGCACATCTAAATTCAATCGTAACAAATAAAATATATCATATATCACTTTTCAGTAATTTACTTTGTCGCGAGTTCTTTCGGGGTGCGAGTAATCTCACTTTCTGTTTGGAGTTCCAATCAAGCCACGTACGGAGAGCCTATTCAAATTTCCTCAGCAAGAAGGCTTTGCGAAATCAATATTTCCTGCACACGTTCTTCTCGGAGGCTGTCGCGCGGGGGAAACGGGGAGAATCATAAAAAAATGTTAATATACGTACAGTAGATTCCCGAGAGTCAGTACTCGTACCAAAGTACCAGCTCTTCTTAACCATAAAACAAAGAGAGCTTAAAGCTCTTCTTGCCTGTTGTTTTTACCACTTGAGTTCTCAATGTTTTGGAAGTCATCCGTTACGAATAACAATGAGGAAATGAACAATTAATTAATTATACCATAAGCGTTGATAAATGCTGCGAATTAAATGAAGTGCTAAAGATGTTGGAATGAAATTATTATTATCATAACCATCATTATTAAAGCTTTAGTTTTTGTATGTTGTGCTTGTATATTATGGAACTAAATAGGACTTAAGTATGAAAATTAATGAGACAAAATTGAGTTGGCGTACAACAAGGAATATGATATTCATAATGTCGCTTTGAATAATATGCAAGGGTATTAATAATGCACACGCAACTCTATCTAGTGGTTTGCTTGCAGTCTGCAGTACCTTTTTGTTCATTCAGACATTATAACATGGCGATTTCTATGTAGGGAGCGGTACATTCAAACGTTCGCAGTTATACTGCCTTGTGTGTTTACTTATTAAGAAGTCTATGCAGGGTGCATTCAGGGTATGGAACGGAGTGGGAGAAAGGTCCTCCTTGATTTATAAGGTACGCGTAAGTGGATAGTTAACTTTCCTCATTTGTCCGGGTATAGTTGCGATATATTCCCATCGTTCGCCCATTCAAGATGCAGCCGGGAGAGGAGAAATTCTTTAGCCTTGTAATGTAGCGTTATAGCGGCTTCCCTAAAGTACAGAGAAGACATTTAAGATTGTGGAAGAAATTTTATAGCTACATAAGTAACTTGATATAAAGTTTATGTAAGTACGAACATAAAAATAAATATATTTGTTCCTAATTGCAAAAACACGTTGGTAAGTATGTGTTTTGAACATATTATGATAAAAAAAAAATTTATCATTTAATGTTGAGAAAACATTTCGTAAAAATCTATTTATAATGACGAAATAGCAAAATAATTCATTAATATTTCTTACGACAGCCGTAACTATTTTCATGGTGAACCTACCTACTCATAATATGAGTGGTTCGACATATTTATTTCAGACTTTTTTTAATAGCTTAATAACAAATATTATAATTGTTTTTGCTATGCTTCATTCACTGGGAGAAGTTTCCATGTCGAGACGGATTTAGTAAATAATCAAATGTTTACAAAAGATTTAAAAAAGAAACTTCACCAGCAACAAAATCTCCAAGACACGCAGCATACATAATAAAATCATATTATGGCATGATGGTGGTTTTTTCACTATGTCGGGAATCGAACCTGCAAATTTTTCCGCCTCATATGAGACTGTTGCCCTATGCAGACCGCCTAGCTTGACTGGTTAATCCTCCCTGTCTATCCATACGGAGACACGACGGTGTGTTATTTCCCATTAAATTTAACGGTCGGAAAACTCTTAACATAAAAAACACTTCTGGAGAGCGCCATTTTATTGGCGGCTTCGTTAACACAGACATTTATCGACGTGCCGTCCTCGTTTAAGGGTAATCAATTAATTAGGGGTAAAGGGTAAATCCTAAAACCGTACCCTCTCCATCACCTGACGATGCGTGGAGAACCCTGGCTACTAAACCCTGTCTGTACTAGGTATGTTGTACTACCTCAATGGGGGCAGTGACGAATCACAAACCTCATTACTCTGTAAGACGAGGTATTAAAATGATTTTGATTATAATTAATGCAAAATTTTAAGGTACAAATAAATATTTTTAATTGTAAACAGTTAGTAGACGTTTCAATGTTTATTAACAAAAATATTACATTAAAAAAATATATTCATTATTGTTTGTTCAATTGGTCTAACGTTTTTATAATTTTAACATTTTTTTAAGTTTAGTAGGAACTGCGATTATTAAATTAATCCACTGGGAACTTTAGCCAAGTGGCAACACTGACGCGCGCAAGCGAATTCGACAGCGACCCGAATGTCAGGGAGCACAAGAAAAAGAACTGGAATTCCAGTTCGTGTGCCGATTGCTTCAGTTCATTATTCCTACATATTAAAATCTTTCGTATTTCCTCTTTCTGGTAAAATATCGTTGTGGCTTAAAGTGGTATAAAGTTAAACCATTTTTAATAAGAAATCTTTTTATTTTAATATTCTCGACCATCCTTCACATTTAGCAAATTGATATTCACCATATTAGCCTCCGATAGTTTGATTTATATCCGGTGGTTCGGGTGATGTCCTTTTAGTTTTTGAATAAATGTTTTAGTTTTAAATATTTCGCACTCATTACAATACATGTATCATCTACTATATTATTCTATTTTATTATCTATTATATATTTTTTTACAAATTGGCGCTACAGAAATTAACCATCTATTATTATCACAGGACAGATCACAGAGCAACGTCTATACTAATTGAATACAGTAACATAATAATTCAATTCTTTGCCAAGAGGAAAGATTTCATCCATCAAAAGAATATCCAAACCCGAAGTCGTATGTTAGAAAAAAGACATTTATTTATTTGGAAGAATACCATATTTTGAAGTTCGCAATAAAATACAAATGGTAAATTTTTCATTTGATCATTATGAAAATATCTAGGGTATGATAAAGAAGTGACACCTTCTTAAAATCGATTCAATGCGGCCTTCGATAATAGTCGGGTTATGCATCTCTGTCTTCAGTGCCTGAACCGAAGAATATTGCTACTTACGTGAATATAGTATGTAGGTACCTACGTGTGTTCAATGCTTGTGTTCGAATATTGAATTCAGTATGTTCATTGCATATCTATATAATCATGTTGATTTTGATATTTAATTAGATGGATATTAGAACTACCAACCTTCAGACATCATAAAATTAAGAACGATGTGTTAAAAAAATAGGTTTTTATTAAGAATGTTCAGCTTGAAAAATCTATTCGGCACTGACAGTATGGACGTTGTAATCTCCATCCGTAGTGAATAGGTTAATTAAATGTCATATGCTCAATGTCCGGTCCTGCGTCTAGTAGTAGGTAGTTGGAAGTTGGGAGTTTGGGATAGGGGATGGGGTTGGGGTGGAGGAAGGATTAGCAGGAGAGAGAGTGTTCTGCTGTGAATAATTTGAGGTAGAGATTTGTTTTCCCGAACTGTGATTGATTTGACAAGTGAGCGGATTTATGTTCCGAGCAGTCTCATTCGTACCAAGCAGCCAGCGGACCAAATTATCGTTCGGCTCGTTCAATTTATCGACCCCTGATATTTTTTGTATATAGCTGGCAAGGAATAAATGAATAGAGGTAATGGTTGTGGCAAAAAAATATGATTCGGAAAAAATAATCTTACAATGATGCTGTTTGTTACTATGCCAGTTTTTAAAAAGAAGTATTAAAAAACAGAAAAAAACACATTGTCTTCTGCTGACCGCGAGAAATACTGCGAATGATTTATCTGTAAATTTTCTACTGGTGGTTAGGAAAATACGTGATGTTTCAAAAAACAATAATCGTCAAACTCTTTTAAATTATATATGAAATACATACAAGAATTTTAGGTAAAATGTTCTGAATTATTTAATCATTGAAGAAGATAATATTAACACATCCCAAATGAACCACGATATCGAAAAAACAACAGAAAATAAAAAGATTTCATTCTCATCTGGGACTCGAACCATTCTTTCTAAATTATTGCCTTCGCTGGTTTTCAAACTGCACCTATTTTAGGACATTTTGGTTTTTATTTAATAGAACTTAAGATATTATAGTTTAAGATTTTTTTCTTTTGAGACCTTATACATTTTCTTAACTGACCATACAGAATTTATAGATATATCATTTGTAGTATTTCGTGAGTTAACAAACTCCAAAGTGATGTTTAGGACCATTTTTAACTGGTCCCTTAATGGTAATTTTTAAGCGTATTTATGTAGAATACAAAAATATTTTGCTTAATATTAAACAAAAATAAGTGGAATAAAACAAAGAAAACTGCTCAAACATTTTTATTACAATAATAAGTCTGAATTTCGAGTTTATCTCTTCGTCAATGTATTACATCGTTATTTAAGGTCTGTCGAATATTAAACAATTTCGGAGTTAGGTGTCTCTTTTAGAATATCCATTACCATTATTGGAAAAAACTACTTACTTAAATACGATTTAATTTATAGAATATAGAAATTAATGGGACTAGGGTGAGAGGATGGCGAATATACGTCCTCAATGAAGAACACCATAGAATATTAAAAAAAAACAAGAAATTCCACGTGGGCGTGGTTCGTGACCTAAAAGTCTGGCCAATCGAGCCTTAAGTTTCAAATACAAAACTGTGTTTTATCATCATTATGAAATTCAAATGGGATAGTGATATACGATGTAAAGCAAGTGTAATAGAGACAGAGCGCATGATAATAGGCTAGAAGCAAAAGGTAGTAAGTCATTTGTAACATTAGTTATTTTATTTTATCAAACGGGTTGCAATCTTTGGAGCACAGACGTCAAGTGGGAATGCTGTTCTTGTTCTACCGGTATTTTAATGGAAGATGATCCGAGGAACAAGCGTCATTGATCCCTTCGGCACCGGTGCATAGTCGGGAAACACGCCAAACGCGCGCCCAACATTTGCACACGGTTGAAATTTGTCACATGAGAACGGGTCGCTTCTACGATTCGTTCTTGTGTTCAACAGCTCGGCTGTGGAATGATCTGCCACTGTGTTTCCTCCATCCTATAACATGGATCTCTTCAAGACCCAAGTTCACTCCTTCCTATCCTCTAAAAGACCCTCCACATAGCATCCCCAAAGATGATATAGGCCTTGAGGGAAATTATTTCCCTCAGGGTCTCCTGTGTGGAGTTACTGTAAAAAAATCAAATCTACACAGAAAGCATTTGTAGTGAATATTATCTATCTATATGGTGCAAAAAACAATGGGAGATAATTATATTGCTAATTTACCAAAAAAGCTGTGAATACCAACTCATCACCGAAGCATATGCGATTTTACCTTAAAAAAACTATCAATTTACAAATTAAGCTGTTCATAATGACATGTAATTACCTTTGTACGCAGTATGAGCTTCCCGTTACTCCAATTAATACCCTGCCATACAAATTGTAAATATCAACAGATTTACACTGACTAACGCAACGTCAAAATCAATTGATAGCATTCAGTACTTTGAATGCATCACACGCGAACGTTGAATAATTCACTTTAACAAGGGTAGGCAAACTAAGTTACTGCCTTATAATGTAAAATTATATTAATTAACAATTTACATTAAACTGTGTGTGGTTGTGTTAGGTTAAGTTAGGTTTTTTGTTTGAAGAGTTTTAATCACTATGTGCCAAGTTAGGTTACCTACCTGTCTTCATTAATTTGCATAATAAACTTGTAATTTTTTTTAATGAGCTTCAGTTCTCTACAGACGACCCCTTACAACAGTTTCTAAAGCCCGGTTGAATGCAAAATAATAGATAACAACTCAACCCATAAATGTGAATAAAGAAATTTGATGAGTTTGCATATCGGCTTACTTTTCAGTCTTTGTAGGGGGTGCCAAATTATGCAATGGCATCATTACTCTGAAAATGCAAAAGACCCTGGATAATGACATGGAATCCACTGCATCCGATAATCATGGGGACATTAAGTCCCGAGACACACGTGTGCGTTATCTTCCCACGTGGAATGCGTCACGCAGGACACGTGGCATGTTCGGTTTCAAAGCAGACTCGCGGTGACAAATTCACCGGAATCTGATCGTTCCCGGATCACAAGAAAAACACTCGGAACCGGGGGATTTAGCCGTGTATCGTTAACGAGCTAACTTGATCGATTTTAGTAAATAGGGGTGTTCGGAATTAGGGCAATTTAGATGTCTTAGAAGAGCTTAGTTCCATCTATAAGAGTGTTGTATTTTTATTCGAGGAACTGTATCTTTTTTATCTATCTGCAAAATAAAAATAAAACAACCTTAAGCCGAGCAAGAATTGCTTAAAATATTTGGTGAAATTTCTTAATAAATCATAAACGATACACCTACATTATATTAAATGAGAAAAACACTTTGCTATACACCACTTTATTGCATTAATATCTAGCCGATCGGGTTTCATTTACTTTAAGTTCCTTCAGGGTTCAAATACTTGAATATTACCTGGAGGCCTATTCTGGTTCTTTTTGAGGAAAATTCCTTATCATTTTCCTTAAGCTTAAAGCCATTTTGCTTAACTACGATTCCGATTACATCTCAATGACAATACAGTTTTCAAGGAGTTTGTAGTTTAATTATCACAGTATTATTAAAAACAAGTTGATGTGTACCCGGCCTTGCTAGGCATTTTTTTAATGAAGTTATGAAGTTGTGAATTCTTGCTTGTCGAATCAATTATGGTACCCTAGTACCATAATTGATTCGACAGCGAAAGTAACTATCTCCAAATAAAGAAACATTCATTTGAATATTGTATTTCATTCCAAACGTTTATCTAAATCATAAAATTCTTAAGTAAAATATTCTGTCCAAAAAAACATTCTTCTTTTGAATATGCAATCTGTGGCTAACCAGAGTGTTATATGCATGGGCTAAACTAAATAAAATATGGCGGCTTCAATGTTTTTCATACTAATTTTAAAACGTTATAGCAACCGTTTTACATATTGCATTTCATTCAAACTACTTTTTAAACCTTCCCGGCACTAATAAAAACAAATAGTGCTATTTTCAGAAAAACCGGTCTGGTGATATTCGAGAACATCGAGAATAAACAAACTTACAAACTTACTTGGATTTTTATGGATGTAGATTATACGTGTATACACGTACGTGAATTTAAATCACTTTTATCGGGCATTTCGGGCTTTTAGCTTGGATACTATACAAACATCTCATTTCCGTTAATTTAATATTGTTATTATGCAACAAATAACACATTAATAATGTTCAATGTAAATACTTACAATAATACTTAGTTTTTCTTTTATTAAAACTACGCAAATATCGATATTTTTTTAAATTTCGATCACTGAATGACAGCTGTCATCCGACAAAACCTGAACCGAAGTTAAGCAATTTTAATCCTAATAAAAATGAAACGTAATTTTCCTTAAAAGGAACCGGAATAGGCCTCCCGATTTGATTACACTGTTTCATTTTAAGATAAGTGTTTACTAACAAAAGAATTAAAAAATATTCGAACAATTTTTACCTCCTGAGCAAATAAATAAGTCTTATGGGAATGAAAATGTAACAAATGGCCTAAAATTTATTAAAGATATAACAATTTGATTAATTAAAGGCTTTTCGTATTGTAGCAATTAAGAAAATATTCTTATGTTAAATTTGGGTGAACAAATTAAAATATTTGTAAACAGAAATGACATTCAAAAGACTGATTGATACTCCTTTGGTTTTACAAGTAGCGGGAAGCGGTAAGTATCACATAGAAAGAGATGATATCGATTAAAAAAATGGCATAAACAAAGTAGTCATCAACTTATATCTAGACAGTGATAGAAAATCTTACCAACAACGTTTAGCGTCAATATAATTTTTATATCAATATAATATAATATAATAGCGTCAATATAATTTTTATATCAATATAATATAATATAATAGCGTCAATATAATAGCCAAGCACTTTCATTCTACATACAACCCAATTCGCTTTACACTTACATCTACTTCCTCACAAAGTGCCCCGATTGAGAGTGCCATTATCTTACTTGCCCAGGATAGTTACACTATTACGACATTCAAAGTAAAATAATAGTAATAATGTTATTACAAACGTTTAAAACATATTTACACGGTGTCCTGAAGCTAGTGGAATCAGCTGGAAACTGGTGAATTTATTTACATTACACATGTAAACCAAAAAAAAAATTATTTTTTTTCGTCAATTAAAGGTTTTAAAGATTATTTCAATCGGATCTACGCTTTGGTCTATTTTAAAATACAGTTAACAGCTGATATTAGCCCAGTAGCGACTGAATATTTTAAATTTGATCACAAAAAATCCATCTTCTGACTCGAATTACTCGAAAAAGAAAGTTCAAAAAAAAAAGTTTTACCACAAAATCGACTATAAATGTGATGTAGACCAGTTTCCCGCTTATATCACTAGTTTCCGGACACCATGTAAAAACTCTGAGAAAACATTTCAAGTTATTTGTTTTGTTTTGTATTGCGAATGTGTTATAACTACAGGTAGGTATATAAAGTGTTTTCAGTAAGTGTCGCCTGCTCGCCAGGGTGATACATCAGCCAATATTAGCATCACATCACACTTCCGCAAATAAAGCTGTCCACCCACCTGACGCGCCCGGGCATCACTGCCCCCGTGACGTCACCGGACATCAACTATAACTCCGCTATCTCTAATGGCGCCCGACTTGCTCGACTCTCAAGTGGTCACGTGCCCAGGCTCAGTTCCTTCATGACGGATAATGCGTCCTTTGGGTAGAGAAATATCCCTCCCTTCTTACTAAGTACAAAGATTTATGGCCCTTTTTTGTTTTATTTCCACATTTTTTTAAGGAAAAACAGGTCTAATCCTCGGGCTATGTTTCTCGTGTTCTCTGCTCTCTCGAATGGGAGGCAAAGGGCCAAGACACTGGAGGGATAAACCGGTAGAAGTGCGTTATGGGTCTGTCTACGTGCCTGACGTTGGCTGAATTTTCCTTACTTTTTCCATTGTGGTATATAAACAGAGTCTACGTTCCTTGCAAAATCAGTGTAAAATATTGTTCCCGCGTGTGAGATGGGAAGAGGGGGATGCGGCTGTCGATGTCGCCCGAACCCTTCCGACCGCGAGCGAACTCAACGAACAGAGTCGCCGCGCCGCTCGCACGGCTGGCTGCTGGCTGTTACGGGCCAGAGCATTTGAGTTACTGGCGTGCCTACTTCATTACTAGCTCCTTGAGTTTTTCAAGATTAAAAAAAAAACAATTTACAATCCGTATATTGATGATAAAAGGTTACACTATTACTTTTTCTATCTTTTCCAGAATGACATGCGTAGTCATGTTGGAATTTTTCAGTTATCATTGGAAATCCATACCCGGCGAGCGCTTGTGTTCGACTGAAACCCGTGTTAGTAATAATAATAATAATAACTTTATTGCAATTAAATTCAACTATAACTAAAAGACATGTATAATATAATAATGTAAGTGTAGAGTGGTATATAAAGTAAAATAGAAAATAATATAATAACAGTTATAGTTGAAGTTTCACATAACCCGCCTCACTAGGCTAGCCTGTGTTGAGGCAGTAATTTCGCAAATTATTTTATAGTTTTAAAATACCTATGAATATATACTTATATAAAGATATGATTGGTAAATACTTGAATCAATAATTTAGAATTTGAGTGAGTGCACCGGCATATGCCCTATCATTACTTTTACCCGTCTCAGAACAGACATCGTCTAGTGAGACGGGTAAAGTACATGTAAATGTTTAAATTTTATGCCAATAAACGCCCGGGTTGCCGGCAATGAAATGAATGAATGATTACTTTTAATCCAATTTTTACATTGTGTTTGAATATTTGTTATCTTTATGATTCTGTTTCTCCTCATCTTTTTGGCCATATTTCGAACGCTGATATTTATTCCATTTGTATTATACCTAAATTACCTTTTTCTGATATTTGCCAAACATTTCAAATATTTCATTCACGGTATCTGGGGCTTAAGAGTCATCGTGTGAGTCTTATGTAAATTGACAATAGTTTTCTTTCAAATCGGTAAAGATCACAATTCTAGGGATTATCTGATCGGTGAAAGACGCCACAACATACTTCTATGTTGTCTGTATATTCAAAATTACCTTCCTTTTTTCTTATTTCCCGTAAAAATTATTAGAAACATTTTAAAATATTGATTTTATTTCTTGAAAGCACAATCAATTTAATTGGCGTATCTGGGACTGACTCAAAGGGTATTACACAAATTGTTGACACTAATTTTATTTCAAAGCGGCATAGAACACACCACTAGGGATTACTTGTTCAGTGGGTCCAGATATATCATATGCAATAACACGATGTTTTCTGGGCAAGATACATATTCGTTGTAACAACACTTTTTCTCTTTTACATATTATTATTGTTCTTATCCAACATCAAGCGGATGATAAATTTTGGGTTGGGTAAAGGAATTTCATTCGTGGAAACGAGATTGCTTGTTTTTTACCGGGATTACAAATCCTAGGTACCTTTTCCCAGGTAATATTAATATGTGGGTAGGTATTAAGTCGCTTCCAGAAGTCCGAGAACACAATTGTTCTGAGCGTTGCGTGTCGTTCAAAGGGACAGCTCGTCGTTTCACCAACGTGAAGAGTGTTGCAAAAAACACCGTATTTAGTATTATTTGTTGTGATATGATTTTATTTTTCTCTTGTTAAGTTGTATATTTTAAAAATACGTATTTATTCAAACGCATGTCATATTATTGTAAATACCTATCAGGCATAAATAATTTTGTCATTAATTTAAACATAAGAATGTGTAACAGCAAAAAACAGCAAAATAAATCCTAACCATACAGAAAATAATACATAGAGATGCCCTAACACATAAGGGTAAGAAACCAAAATAAAGGGGGAGAGAGAAAGCAACTACGTAAAAAGGTTCAGCTTGTTTACAAAGTATTTAACATTTCGTAATTTGTTTACCGCAGTCAAAATAACGTGAAACAAACATGGACGGCAGTTAACTAGGCTGGTGCAAAAATGCTACTTAGGGCAAGTTTATTAATTATGACGTCAGTGATCCAAAACGCAGACTTGGAATGGGTGAGGGAAACCAAACAGGCTGCAAATCTGGAATATTTTAAGGAAGGCTTATGTCTAACACTGGATGCTAGAAGACGCACGAAGAAACCGTTGTCTGATAACCTCTTATGTTGTAAAGCGGTAGATTATAATTATTGGAAAAATTGCTTGAATTCGCAACAGTAATGAATGAGCAAAAAGATATGAATACCAGTATTCATCCAAAACTCTCCATATTTTCACAAGACCTACCACATTCCCTCCGACTTGAAGCACTGAAACAATTTAATGTATTGTAAGAAGACTCGAGAAGGTAGAGATAGACGTCGCACTTCATGGCATCAAAGCTTACTTGATTGGTATCTACGAATGGAAGTCTGCAGTTAGTATTGTGTAGATTGTCTTGACGTTATCAAACCTCTGATAAGAGAGTACACCAGACTAACAAGATAATATCTGTGATGGGAAAATAATGTACAAATAATAACTTCCATGGTTTCTGGACGTCGTAATCACGTGCACTCGGCAAAATGGAGCACTTTATAATTTGATGTTCCGCCATTTGGGAAAATCCAAACGAAGCAAGGGGAAACGCCGAGCATTGAACAGTGAACAGGAACAGCGAACATCTCATGAATGGATATCACGTAGCGGCACTACTCTATTCCGGGCGAAGCATCCGCAAATGCAAATATCTGTTTCCGCTGGAAGCTAATTAAAAGTTAATGATATTTATTCTAATTGGGCGATTTCCATTGCAACTGCAGAGAGCTTTTTACTGAAAACAAAAAAAACCTTTCAATGTACTCCTTGCCTGCTTGCTCGGCAGATTATCTCGGGGCATTGTCACGAGCTTTTTTAACAGAGTATTTTTTAGTTAAAATTTGCATAGTAAAGTATTAAAACCTTAAACGGTATGTTTTAACCTGCCTGCCATAAAAGAAAGGCTGTACTGGCAAGCTGCAAAACATGAGATGTTATTTTTTATTTGATTATTTAAAAAAATTACATAATTATAACAAAGCACATCATAAACATGTTTTTTTTAACTTCCTATTGATTAAGCTCCATTAGCTCATAGTTATGGGAGGAGTATTTAGATACGTAATAACAAAATAATGAAAACAATCCAATATATAAAAATATTATAAAATTATTAAATAACTACAATCGTAAATCAAAGGAACACTTTTTGAATAATAATAAAAAAAAATCCAAATATTAATTTGCATGATAGACAGTATACATTAAGGGTTAATACATCATTATCTAAGTTCAGGGAGTTAATTTGCTTTTTTCAAATATTCATATTTCAACGTTTCAGTTAAATTAATTTTGTTTTTGAATAATAATCGACGGCCTCCATGGTCGAGGGGTAAGGCTCTCGACTACGAATCCGAAGGTCGCGGGTTCAATTAATTAAATTTTTATTTAATTAATTTGTGTTGTTTCACAATTAATTAATCTAAAAATAATATATGGTATATTTGCGCACGTTCCAGAGTGGAAGATACTCTCAGTATCCCCTGGTGAAAGACCACCATTCAGAATTGAAACGTTGCTTGAAATGGCTTTTAGCCGTGTTTGGTGACCAGATCTGAATAGCCAGGTATTTCCCCTTTTCACCACCTTCCTCTTCCCCTTTCTCCTTCCCCTCCCCAATACCTACAGCCTCACAACATTCCCCAATTGGGAATGCCATAGTCTCACTGGCTCCAGACGGTTGGGAGCAGTTTGGGACTCTTGTGTGGTATTCATATAAAAAAAATAAAAATAATAATAATAATACATTGCACCATCTTATACCTAAATACAAGTAGTGGTACTGTTTTGTAGTCGTCCTTCCCATTGGCATGGCTAGTAACTTTTCGTTTTGAATCTATTGCTTATGCTGTCAGTGTAGTGAATTTTAATAATGAAAAATTCTTTGTAAATTTGATATAAGGCGTTTCTTTTATATAATTCTCTAATAGATGGTACGTAAATTTCACGGAATATCTCTAGATTAGGGAAGTCGCAAGGCTTTATAATGATTATTTTAAATTGTAATTATTGCCTGTAGTAAGGCTTTACAGCCTTTAATTTGTTAATTAATTTGGATGTGAGATGCTTTATCAATTGCTTTACGCAAATCTATGAAAATTCCAAGATATTATTTTTGTATCCAATGTATGGTACACAGTTGACATTTATTTATTCTAAAATTTAAATATAAAAACAAAAACATTAGCCACTCATCTCACTAGGACATTAGTTCTGCAATGGCGTCATGAGTTGAGTACCTAGCTTCTCCCTAAATCCAAATTGACTAGGACTAAGTATTTTATTGTTTTCAATGTAATGCACGAGTGGCTTTTGACGAGCTTTTCAAAAAATTTTGAAATATTTGATACAAGACAAATAGGTCAATAATTCTATATGCCGTTAGAACTACCAGACTTAAGAATTGGATGTACGATAGATTTTTTATAAATTGATGGAAATATTCCACTATTCAAATTTAAATATATAATGTGGGCAATTGGAATGCTTATTAGTTTATTATACTGATTCCACAGTTCTAATATGACTCCATCAAAGCCTGATGCTGATCCACCTTTTGTATAGTTAATAATATTGTCAATTTCATTTATTGTTACAGATTGGAACAGAGACAGATTATTTTGTTTGAGTCAGTCTTTCTTGAAATTATCTATATTATATTCTTCATCGATCAGTATAGGTAAATTCTTTTTGACATTAGAGAAATATTTATTAAGGACATTAGCAAATTTTTTTCAGTCTATAGAATTATTTTCTGTACTAATTTTTGAATGAGCGATTTTTTTCCTTTATTTCATGATTTATTATTTTCCAGATATGTTTTACATTTTGATTAGCTATTCAATTTCCTTTTTATAAATTTTTCTATAGTTATTATTAAAGAAGTTAATTTGTTCCTAAATTTCTTATAAAAAGAAATAATTTTTGTAGTCAGCTGTATAATTCTTAACTAACTTAATAATATGAATTAACATTATTTGTGTGTAATATGTTTGAATACTTTTACTTCATGGTTGTTAGTTGATTTGTTGTATCGAAAAAGCGGAAATTTCAGAT
This sequence comes from Halesus radiatus, assembly GCA_022606495.2. Lineage (NCBI taxonomy): Eukaryota > Metazoa > Arthropoda > Insecta > Trichoptera > Limnephilidae > Halesus > Halesus radiatus. Next base: position 18,701 of record JAHDVE020000124.1, read on the forward strand.
AAAAGTAACAATTTTGAGATTCTGTCATTTTCGTGGATTAATTGAGTATCTCCACATAATACGAGGTGTGTTCAAAAGAAAAGGTGAATTTCGAATTTTTTCGAAAAGTATTTAATTATTCATCATTATCAATTTTCTCCCCTTCAAAGTAATCCCCCTCAGATATAATGCACTTATACCAGCGCTTCTTCCAATTCTCGAAGTACTCTGGAATGCACTTTTCGGTATGGCCATCAGCTCGTTCTTCGATTCTGACTTTATCTCATCAATTGTGGCAAAACGCTTTCCTTTCATTGGTCTCTTCAGTTTCGGGAATAGTAAAAAGTCGCAGGGTGCCAAATCTGGTTTAATACATATCTTTAATTTTTTTAAATAAAAAATCGAAGAAAAATCACACAAAAACGTGACTAACCTTTCCAGTTGTCAAAAACAAACCACTAATCCAAAATGGCTGATAATGCTAACATATGATAAACATATGAGTACCAACATAACAAAAAAATCGATAATCGAATGTACACAGCCCGCGAAAATTCAAAATTCTCCTTTTCTTTTGAACACACCTCGTATTATGTGGAGATCCGCAATTACCACCTGTATAAGAACTACATAACATAATGACGTTTTCCTATGAGCGATTTTTATGTTCTTGTTGTTTTAGATACTTTTTTGTCTTTGTTCTTTATTTATGATTTTGTTTTGAATTTAATTGAATTTATTTTATATCCTGTCTTGTTACGATATCACCTCTCAACATATGTGAATATATTCAATTACCACTCGAATAAGAAGTAAAATAAGATTTATTAAATCGGATTAGAGTAAAATAATAATTAATTAATTGGCATAATAAGTATTAAACTTTTCAAGTCACATCTCATTGGTTATCGAACAGATGGTGGAAATTAAACAGATTATAAATACGTATATTAAGTCCTGTGATACCCACGCCTTCTTCCCTTAATTCATTTGAGAAATGATCCTATTTCATAATCTTTACTGAACCGTGAGATTTGATTCGGATTGAAATATGAATTCTCATTGAGATCTCTATTTCCAGTGAGTTATTATTCAAATATCGGTTCTCAATCGAACATGGGTCTATTACTCGTACGTCTATTAGAATAATAACTAGAACCTACCCTATGTTGTCTCTTAAAAGGTAGCTTATAAATAATAGTCATTATGAATGATTTAAGGCTCTCTGTAATCTACGTTGCTTTCACCAACAGGGATCAAGAGAAGCTAAATTAAATATTTGAAATTTATACGACTGTTCTGATAAATTACTAAAATTGGGGGTTTGATGAGGGCAATATGGAAATCTCTGCTGTATCAGTAATTAAAAATAAATAAAATATTATACTGAAAATACTTTTAATCCGGAGGTGAACCTGAACGGTGAACAGAGCTATTAAATTGCATGCATGTGCTTATTAAAAAAAATAGTATTAGAAATTCCGACGGGCAATTTTTATTTATCTTTTTAAGCATGCATAGTAGGGTATGTCAAATTTCGTAATTCTTAAAATTAAATGACGGTTGATTTTTCGAAAGATATGTGTTGAAAAGAAAATAAAAACTGCATTTGAAATTTTATTTTTAAAAATTATCCTCAGCTAACACCTTGAAAGTAGTAAAACATAAAAAACAACATTTTTTTTAAAACTTTTTAAAACTATTTTTTCTAAACTATTTTATAAATATCTTACATTTTAAAAAAATGCACTTTGGTTTAAAACTTATATAAAAGATAAAGCATAAAATCATTAGAACTAACTCTAAAATAAATCTGAAGACAACAGATTAATGTTAAAATATAAAATTGTGCTGCTGGTGGAGTATATTTTTTTCGTTTTTTTTTATTATTTATAGCTTTAAAATTCAAATAAATGTAAGAACTTTCGAACATAGCTTTTTTATATTAAATTTACTTTTTAAATCATGTTTCTTGCTTTTTTATTATTTTTCCGGTCTTTAGAGCAAGCTTAGAAATCTTATAAAATTATTTTTTTATGTAGATATATCAGGCTTCTAATTCCAAAAATGATTCACGCTAATGCACAACTTTACGGCCTCTGCGGACTGAAAGCCTTTAGTGTATAGGTATCTACCTATTTTTGTTCACATATTCTATTCTATTGCATCACCAAGAAGTAAGATTCAGAAGAAAAACTTAAGGCAAGTTCGTTTATGTAATTTCCTATCAACTACATACTTCTTTTTTACCCAAATCATAGCAAACAAAATAAGAAAACCATGCACTATTTCAGAACTATACGAAACTTTCTCGACTTGAAAATGATTTATTTTGCGGTCTGTCAATCTATTTTTGAGTATGGTATCATAGCATGGGGGGTGGTACTTCATCTGCACTAGACCCGATCATAAAGGCACAGAAAACTATTGTAAAAATAACCCTTAAGCTACCTCTAATTACAGACTTTAACTTAATCTTTAATATGATGAGAGTATTTGACGTTCGGCAGATTTAGGCTAAAATAATCCTCACTAATCTTTATTCAAACAAAAGTAAATACTATGAAAAAAGATTAAACACTCGAATCACTAGAAATGCCAACAAAGATTTAATCCAAATTCCTGTAATTCATACTACTTTTGGGCAACGGAATTTTAGGTACTTTGCGACAAGAATTTACAACATTCTTCCGGTTAGCATAAAAAAATCTGATTCACAAAAAATATTCAAACGCAATGTAAAAAATTGGATTAAATTTAATGATAGGGCATTTACCGGTGCACTCAATCAAATTCTAAATTATTGATTCAACGATTTACGATGCATATCTTAATATAAGTATATATTCATAGGTATTTTAAAACTATAAAATATTTTGTAAAATTACTGCCTCAACACAGGCTAGCCTAGTGAGGCGGGTTATGTGAAACTTCAACTTTAACTGTTATTATATTATTTTCTATTTTACTTTATAAACCACTGTACACTTACATTATTATATTATTCGTGTATAGTTAAATTTAATTACAATAAAGATATTTTTATTATTATTATTGATTATCATTGTTATTTTCCAGAAAACTACCTTCTATCCAACCTAACTAAACCGTTCTCCCTACTTTATAAAAGCAAGCATGTTGCTGTTTCTGCTTTAAACGTTCGTGTTCTTTTGCTATAATTTTAGTGATTCCTTCTCGGTAAATATGATTGAACCTATTTTCGATGAATAAATTGAATCCAATGTGATATTACGGTAAAATGTAAAATTATTATGTACAACAGAGTTTACCAACCGGAGCAAAATAAGTATTACTTGTTAGTCGAGTTGGTTTCCTACAGTTTTGTATGTTAAAAGATAGAAATGTTGGGCCAAAGTGAAATGAACTGGAATTTGTACTCCTTGGAAGCACAACAATACAACTTAATGCAATCAAATGGAGCGAGACTCGTGAACGAATGTACGGAATTACCTAACAATATTCCGCTTTTCATAATAATTCATGAATACCGACGGATTTGAATATTTCTGCAATTGTTCAGCTGCAGTATTGTTCTCCAGTACAATAAGAGAATGTTAGATAGGAGAATTACTCAATTTTCTCCATTTTAATCGAAATAAATATGTCGTATTGCTTGCTATATATGGAGGATGTCTCAGCAAGACATTCAGCGAGATTTTTCTCAAGGTGGGGGAGCCCGAGTGCTACGCCTTCACTCTCATATCGCGCAGTGGTTGCTTGGTTAATGATTGTCTAGTATAGTGGGTATATTAAACCAATACCCCTACTACACCAATGTACAATTATTGTATTTTTCTATATGCTATATAGATACTCTATGTGGTTGAGTGGTCACTATCCTTGACTACAAATCCGTAGGACGCGGGTTCAAATCCTGGCGTGCGCAAGTAAATTTTACCTAAATCAAACAAATAGTTTGTTTGACATCATATTAAATAAAACAAACACTTTGTTATAAACCATGAATTTACTGTTTTTTACGCCAACCCTAATTTGCCCTGACGAAGCCTCATCTGAGCGACACCAATTGGCGTAAAAATCGATTTATTAGAATGATGTCAATAGTTATTGTATATCCAGTAATTGCTTTTAATGGAAAATAAAAGAATTAATTATTTAATTAATCAAGTTATCTCACAATTTAATCACTTAAAATAATATATAGTATATTTGAGGCAAGTTCCAGAGTGGTAGATACTTTCAGTATCGCCCTGGTGAAGGACCACAATTCAGAATTGAAACGTTGCATGAAATGGCTTAAATCGTATTTGGTGATAATATTTGAATAGTCCGGTACTTTCCTATCTTTCTCTTATGCATCACTTTCCCCTCTCCACTACTTTTAGTCTCAAAAGGTACCCCAAATGGTGATGCCATAGTCTCACTGGCTACAGACGTTTGGGAGCAGTTAGAACTCTTGTACGGAGCTCACATTAAATAATAATAATAATTTTTATCGTAGCGTGTGGAATTAATGCGATTAGGGTTATTGGTGAATAAATAAAAATGCATTTTCATCTAGTTGTGTTCCAAAACTAAGAAAATCAAGGTGAATAAATTTTCACAATATTATAATAATATTATATGTGTGTTATTGAATTTTTATATTGATTTAAATGTATTTTACAGCAATTATATTCTGAATACATTGTGTGTGTGTGTTTTTTTTAAAATCCGTAATGAAATAGCATCACGTCCTTTGTCGGGTGCCAAACCAACCAGCGAGGCGAGCGCGTCATCTACACTCTTGCGCTCAGTCTTTCTCGCTGAGAGTATAAAGCGGGAATAATAATCAGATAAAAATTTAAAAAAATAAGCTACGACAAAACAATGTAAGAATAATTTACCTGTTCAAATTTCAAGGACTGGCAGCTATCACATGGCGCAAGTGGTCCGGGAGATGTCTGGCCTGAAAAAAGCGAAACCCTAACATGAGTAAACGAACCGTTTAAGGATGCCAGACCATAAGGAAGGCTCTCCGTGCGGAAGTCTCGAGGGGAGAATTTTCGCTGAAACGCCAAAAGATTGTTCAATCAAGACACAACTAGCAGTTACATTTTTCTCTTGAGGCAGAACATAGATAGATCAGTTTTGTAAAGAACATGCATTATATTCCAGTTTATTTATAAAACCGTGTGTTTCGGTATTTTGATTAAAATAAACTAACTAAGTAACCATCACATCTTTTTTGTGATGCTATTTAAAGCCCTCTGATAACTAGTGAAAATATGGTAAATGGGTTATGGTATTACATTAATATTGTGAGGTTGTAAGAAGTGGAGAAGAATGGAGAAGAGGAAGGAAATGTGGAAGAATGTGGCTATTCAGATCTGGTAACTAAAAACAGCTAAAACCAAATCATTAATTTTAAAGCACTTCAAATTTCTTTCTTAAATAAAAAAAAAACTTTTATTTCACCTATTATTACACCTTCTTGGTTTATAATAGTTTTAAAATTAATGTACCTACCTACTATAAGAAAACAATCATGCCACAGCTTAGGTATGTGAATAAGTTTTGGTACCTATGATGGTTCAAGGAAAAAAACGCTTTTCCTTCCTCAAATTAAACGCAATATTCATTAAATTTGCTACATGCTTTGCTTTATTGAAATAATAACCGTTAACTATTGCTTTGAGCGCAATTATAATAAATAATATCATAAATGTAGAAGTTTCTAGCAACAATTATTTGTTTGTATAAAAGCAAAGAAATAACTTATAGATTAAAAACACAGATGTCAGCCCTAGTACCGATTATCAATATATTGAATCCCCCTCCGCAAGACACAAGCAGAATCTAAGGTTATAAAGGGCATTATTAATTATTATTTATTCTCTTTTATTACAAAACTTAGCCAGCATCAATAATTTAGGTTCTGTGTACGTAGGGGTGGGAATTTTCTGTTGTAGATTAGTTGGTTGAAATTTATTGGTTAATTTATTGGTCTAAATAAATTAAGATATTTTAAAAAGTCGCTACTCTTTTTTGAAAGAAATTTTCCCTTAATTAGTCTCCGCATAATAAACAAATATTGGAAGTAAGAGACTAAATATTCAAAACAACAAGTAATAGAATTCTCGGTTGTATTCCACTATAAAATATTGCAATCACTTATGGAACAATGAAGAGTAAAGCATATTAGACAATTTAAGTCACATTGTACTAAAGTACTCGTGTTTCTTATCTATCAAGGTTTATCAAACATCCTCATCAATCAAGTATCATCTATTACAATGTTATGTCCACCTAAACCTATGACGTACGAGGACTACTAGGAAATGTTCGCATCTGTCATAGTCCGGCCGAATTTAGGACAAATCATTGACCAAGATTGATTTTGTGCTCATCTCGGAAAATATGGGTTACTCCGTCCGCATACATAAATTAATCTACGGAAGAGTAATGATGATTGGAATGAATGTGGACTTAATACACGTATAAATATGATGGAGCTTCTAATATTGTAAAAGTGGGAGAGTTTTGGCACAGTTTTAACCTAATATAATAATAATATATAATCATTGAAGAAAATAATATTAACATAACCTAAATGAAAGATGAATTCGGACAAAAGGACAGAAACTAAAAAGATTTCAGTAGCATCTGAAACAATAATATTCACAAATCATGGAAAATAATACTCACAAATCTTCAATTTGAGATATGATATCGATGAAGATGACACAAATTTAACTGGTCTCATTAGCTAAGTTGATTGAGCGTTGTCCCAGATACGACTGAAATCTTTTTAGTTTGTGTCCTTTTGTCCGGTTTTATCTTTCATTTAGGTTATGTTAATATTATTTTCTTCAATGATTAAATATTACAATCAGGTTTTTAAATCTCAATAAAAATAATTAATAATTGAAAAAAAATGAAAATAATAATAATATATATGTGTCTACGTTAGATTACCTAACTTAAAAATGTTTTTAATTAAAAAAAATATCTGGTACAAATCGGTATCGTCCAACCCTGTAATATCTACTCATGTAATAAAAATCTTAAATAATGTCATTAGCTCCGTCTTGACGCCGGAAGGGGGTGCGACGCATGTCCTCAGCACGTGCAAGTATCAAACAGTAGTTGAACATATTTGTTTTGTCTGTGTCATTTTATTTTTAGTATTGCTAGAATTACATCATCACCGTTCAGAAAAATTTTTGAAGGATAAAATATTTAGTGCGAAGCTGAGCACGAAATTTGGACAAGTTTATTATTTTTTGAGAACAAAATTCTACATTTTCAAGCTTCAATTTGTTTTGTTTTTTATCAATTTCTTTTAATAATTCTCTGTTAATTTTAAATTATTTACCCTCTACTAATAATGTGCTCGTAAAATCATAATGAAAGCGGAACAACGTAGATCCATCTTGGGAATTCCCATAGAATTCTGCTTCACTTTTCAATAGAAAATAATCATTTAATAAGGGAATAATAAGGGTAGGAGAAGACAAAACTTCTTTGTTGGAATTTCCTTCGTCGTTGACTTTAATATTCATAAATAGGGTCATTTTGAATTAACCTCGCTCTCAGAAGAAGGGGGGGGGGGAGGAGGGTGGGCGGGAAGAGAAGAGGGTGGGCTTTTAAGTAATTAAGCCTTTTCCAGCTCGTAAAAATATTTTACGCAGCTTGACTCAAGATTATAATTTACTTCGTAGCACAGTTGTTAAATCCCGAGAAACGGATGTTCGAGCTTAGTCTCCGTAATTGTCATGATTTTTAACAACTTCTTAACTGATCTCTTCCTTCTGTCAAACGTTTATGATACCTTCATTAATTATCATCACCATTTAAGCTGCAATGAATTTATCTGATGTACATTTTAATGATATTGGAGGATAATTTCGTATAGAGCACATCAAAATAATTACATAAGATTGATAAAATAACGATTAAACAAAAAGTGAAAACAATATTTTTTTAGTAAAACACTTCATATTCACAACAGAGAAAGTTTCGAGATCAGCGGTTCAAAACGTGGCGATATTTGGGTAGGTGTTAAATACCATATAAGTTGAAGATACTCTCAGTATCGCCTCGGTTTCTCCAGACTACCGATGTGAATCGATAACTTGTTAAATGGCTAGAGTATGTTTAGTAAAAGACCACCATGCCCTGATGAAAGACAACCATTCAGAATCGAAACGTTGATTGAAATGACTTTCGCCGTATTTGGTGACCAGATATGAATAACCAGATACTTCCCCACTTTTCCTTACTTCCTCTTCTTCGTCTCTTTTCCCACTATCCTCATCCTCACAACATCCCTTGAATGGCGATGCCACTATTCCACTGGCTACAGACGTTTGGGAGCAGTTGGGATCCTTATACAGTATTCACATTAAAAAAGTGACACGATCAGAATAGTCTGATATCTACTTCCTAAAGTTCCTCTACCCTATTTATCTACACCCCATTTTCCAAAATAAATATGCTACAGTCCCGATGGCACCGAGACTCTTAAATATGATTATGTTTACAATAATGAATAGTACTTATGGTCAACATATTTTGCACCTAAATGAGCCTTTAATAAACCATTTATTTTACAATAATTATACTGCTCTAATTGTTTGAGTTGTTTAGTTACGACACTACTACCCTGATAAAGCTCAGGTCTAGGCCAAACTACTTGGCACTGTAAATTATAATAATGAGGTTTATGAACATAGTGTTCTTCTATGCTATGTATAACCGCAAAGTGGCTACTTTGTACGAAAATGTATTACGAAAACAACTCCACACCTGACGATTAATGTTGCGCTCGCGAAACTAGTTATAAAAGTTGTTTGTACAATGTTCAAAATATCGCCGTACAGAGCTGTAATGAAGTATGTCAAAAATAATTATTTGGGATTGTTTCAGTTAAAATACTAATAGCTAACTATTTTTTTTTTAAATAAACGGTGTAGATGCAGGTCGTACAAACCTAAAATGAAACGAAGGACAGAAGCTTTCTAAATATGTAGGTAAGCTCATTCTACAAATGCTTTAATTAAATAGCAAAAATTGCGAAATTGTACTGGACGTAAAAATCAACACACTTCTATGTCTTGGTACATCATGAGGAGAGGCAAATAATATAAGATTATCCAACTGATAATCCAATGAATGTTTGCTGGAAAGCGTATTAGAGGAAGACACGAGCGCAGATTCGCCAAGTTGCTGTGGGCCATTGGCTACGAGGAGAAGATTGATATGATTAAAGCCAACTATCGATGAAGTATAAGAAGAAGAAAGAGGGGTCTATATTTTTTTATTATACCATAGATTTTGAAAGTGAACACATGTATTTTCAAATAAGTAAATATGAATTAATTAAAAAATTACTTTGTATTAACCACTTTATTATATACACAGAAATCAACATGTTTCGAAAGCGATGCTTTCTTCATCAGGAATATATAGAATATTTGGGATATATAAAGTGGTAAATACAAACTTTTTTTTAAATTAATTTATTAATAATGACGCCACAAAGTGAATAATTGAAGAAATCTATATGTATAAAAATCCATGTAAGTTTGTTTGTTTGTCCTCGATGTTTTCGAAAATTACTGGACCGGTTTCTCTGAAAATAGCACAGTTTGTTCTTATTAGTGCCGGGAAGGTTTAGAGAGTAGTTTGATTGTATGTAAAACTGTTACTATAACGTTTTAAAATTAGTATGAAAAACATTGAACCCGCCATGTTTTATTTAGTTTAGCCCACAGATATAACACTCTGGTTAGCCACAGATTGCATATTCAAAATAAGAAGGTTATTTTGGGTAGAATTTTTTCAAAATGGATAACACGAGTAGGTACCTACTTAAGAAATTTATGATTTAGAAATATTTTGAAAAAAAAAACGTTTGGAATGAAGTAAAATATTCAAATGAATGTTACTTTATTTGGAGATAGTTACTCTCGCTGTCAAATCAATTACGGCGCCCTAATGAATTCACAACATCATAACTTTACATAAACCCGAGCAAAGGCCGAGTACACATCAGCTAGTTATAAGTAAAAATGAATTCATTACATATTTAAATTTCTACATGCAAAATAAATATTATAATATCTGTATTAAGGAAGCCTGCAATCAAACATACAAAATGAGGTGATGCATATCGGAATAAGAAATGCATGTTTCTTGTGTAATATATTATCCATCAGTTTATGTCATCGGAGTACACTAATGAAATGCATCGTATTTGTATACAAAAATTAATTATTCAACTGCGCAGTACTTTATATTGATAGTCAATACAGTTGGTATGCTGCTATGGATGGGACATAAAAAAAGTGTATATGTATTTGTGATAGCCGGTGTTTATTTATTAACCTATTGAACAATTTAGATTGTTTCGTAACACGTCTTATTAAAACTGTATATATTTCGCTGAAAAACCATTGCGCTTTTATTCAAATAATCTAATTTAAACTCATTTGGTATGTTGCAGACATGATCTGCATCTCGTTTTAAATACCCAACTTCGTACAATCTGTACGTGCTCAATGGACGAGGTACTCCATTGTAATTGGCTTTGCTTCTAGAAATAATACCCTAGCACTAAATACCAAACAGTTTATAGCAGTACCTTCAACGGGGAATGGCCAAACTCTACCGGTATGTTCCTGCCTCTCCTATAATACCCTTACAAGGACCCCTTCCCACCCCATTTCCCAGGAAGGCCGCACTTTTACTGCTGGGCCACCTTTGGGGGGGAAATTGGAAAATTAACGAAAATCCCGAAACAGCAAACATGAGGGGAGGTTGTATGGCGCACTGAGAACGGTATTACCTGACTGCTATCGGAAAACGAAGAGCCAAATTATATAATAAACTACTGTTTAGTACTTAGTAATGATGATTGGAAAACTAGCCTTCTTCAAACAACTTTTACCTCCGTCGCTGTATTTGCTCACAAAAAAGTTTAAAAGCTTTTTATATTACTTTCTAGCAAAAAACAACCCATTTAATTAGTAGGTATCTTGTATTTTTCACTCCTCGTAATATAATAAACGTAATGAATTGTTCTTTTTTTATTTTGAATAAAGGTACTTGGAACAAATTTTGAACAATCGACTAAAAACTTTCACATAAGTTACCTTGTTTGGCCAGGGTTGAAAAACTTTTGCCTGTAGATGCACGTTTCAAAAGCTTACATCGAAACAATATAGTGGTAATACATATTTAGTGACCTGGTATTATATTTAATAATGTCAGATATATTTCATTGTAAAAACAACAATTATTTGGTTCATAATTTATCTTATAAGTAAGGTGGGTACCAGTAAATCTCAAATATTTAGGGAAATCTCAGAGGAAATTCAACTGTTTATCGAGAGAGACACATGTTTTGTCCATTAATTCTATAGTATCACAATCACGGGCAAATATTTCTATTTTTGAGCAAAATAAAGGGGACTATCACGTTTTAATTAAGAGTTTTTAATGTTCGTTGGATGCTCCTGTGAATTAACTTGCGATTCAAGATTATAATATTGTAATTTATAGATACGAAACTGAGATAGCCTGGCCGCGGGGAGCCACCATAAGCACGTATTGTTTTAATATGCTCCAACACCAAGTGGCAGCGGGGGAAGGGACAAACTAATAAAAATTAATACCGTACACAGTTGCCATAATTAGGTACATAATACTGTTCTGACCTCAATTACGTATAACCCCAAATGTTTTGTCAATAATGCTAATCTCTCTGAATTTTTAACGGTTGATTTTTCCGAAAAAAAATCGGTCAACAAACATTTTTCAAAACTTCAATCTGTTAAGGTTTTCATATTCCTTATATTTTCATTGAATTCATATTGAACGAAAATTGTGATAATTTGCAAGTTATATTATGTCCAAGGAAGCCCAGTATTATGTTATACGTTGTATTTAAAAGAAAAATTGTAAAGAAAACCGATGCATAGATTTCCTTTCAAATGCGATTTAAATTTAAAAGCTCCGGGAAGCCGCCGGGCGATTCACGAAAGAAACAAAACGAAATAGCAACCACTCGGGTCGCGTTGAGCCATATCTACCACCGTATGACAATCCTCATAAAACTCATTATATATCCCTCTCTCTTATGGTCAGACATCTGTTCTATACAGTTTTCTCTTTGCATGATGTTTTATTGTCCGGACCTGAGGTGCTTCTTACATGTCATTTTTTTCTTCTTTTTTGTGTTAAGCTGATTGAAAAAAAAAAATTTCAAGTTTCAAAAATAGGTCAAGTGAGACATCGTTTACTATGGTTTCATTGATGCTGAATCGAATATTTGCTGAGGTACGACGAGTTTTTAGTGAACAAATATGAAAGTAACACAATTGTTTTAAATTGGTTATATCTCACCCAATATATATTATGTCGACTTGGGAGTAGTGTCATTCGATTCAGCACTAATGAAGCCATGGTCAACGATACATCACTCGATCTAGTTACCCCTAGAGGGGTATTCCACCACTTTAATTTGGCCTAACTCTGCAGATCTTCATTTCTACTGCCAAGATGAGTGTTTCACGAATGCAGCAATTTTGTCATTCATTTTGTGTACTTCGGGTCTATTTTACCTGCACTACGTGTATTCTTCTTTTTCATGGGGCAGAAAGAGTATGACACCGGTTACACCCACCGCTCTGTACTGCTGAAATAAACAATATTATTATTTATCTTGGAAAATATCAAAATGATTGCAAGGAAGAGCCAACGCCGAGTTACTGAAATTATTATAGACGATAAAATCTTAGATTTGTTCCCCCTAATTGAAAATTTCGCTCAATAGCGTTGATGAAACCAAGATTTTGCATTTGAGCTGCCTTTCTAATTAGCACAGAGAATATTGATATAATCACGGAACACAAACAGATGCATTGCTTGAATACAGCATTTTACAAATGTTATTCGACTTCGGAAATGAAAATTTCAGAGACGTTAAAAAAGGTCTATTTTCAATTCAATATAATCCAACACTGTGAAACTTCACGAACGTCTAAAAAAAATAATAAATTTTCAAATTCGGTCAACGTATATGTACCAGTTTGTTATCCCTCTTCGCTATTAACAATAAGTAAACTTGGAAATTAAAGAGTCAACACTCAAAAATGGCCCTAAATATATCTTTGCGGGTTGCTAACTCAGGCAATACCACAAATTATCTGTAAATTTTATACGGGTAATAAGGAAAATTTATAAGGTTTCAAAAGACAAAAATCCTCAAATTGTATTTCTTAAAATCTATGAAATGCATGAAAATAGGTACAGTTTTACAATCAGTGAAAGCAATTGTAAAATTTTCACATAAAATTTGTATTTTATTGTATTTTTATCTTTATCGTTTGTCTATACTTGAAATTATTTTCTAGTATTTATATATAGTATTTATAGTATTTATATCCCTGATGATGAAAGCATCGCTTTCGAAACATGTAGATATCTTTATATTAATAAAGTGGTGAATATAAAGTATATTATTTAATTCATTTATTAATAATGACGCCACAGAGTGAGTACCAATCGTGTAAAGAAATTAACAATACTAATTATTGACAAGGTGCAATAAATATTAGCGATTAAATAGATTCTTTCAAATGGATTATTTCAAATAGTATGTATCGAATAAAAACAAACAAAATGAAATTCACCAAAATATTAATATTTTTGTAAAACGGGGAAACTATTATTGTTGACCGTTGAAACTGATTCAATTGTGTAATTTTCAACGGACGGAAAATATAATTTTCCTTATCGGATGAATTTATATCCTGTTATATTATGGTGAGTGGGTCTTGGGCACATGTGGATGGAACAAAAAGTGGGGGGTATTCCACAAAACCACAATACGATTAACGGAATAAAATTATTGGGGAAGATCATGTAAATTTTGTAAAAAGAATGTACGAATGAGAATAAAGCGAAGAATATATGAATAGATTCGGGTGTGTTTCAAAGAAAGTTACTCTAGAACCAAAATGTTAAGCGCGAGAACGAGTGATAAAAACGAGCTGTTTTCAGACCGTAAATACGGCGTGTAGGTATTGGGAACGCTTTTGCCGTGTGTCCCGCAAAGAATTGAGGAGATCAATGACGTTAGTCATGCATTTTCTATAGCACTGTCTATGCATTTAGACAGGGAAATATTTTCGATGAATTGACCGTTTTGTTCAAATGTACCTACATAATAACTTTCCAACAATACAGATGCATTTATAGATTTGCACGAAATATGTAGGGTGGTACAAGTGGTTGTGCACTATTATAGCATCAGCAAGTGATGTGGGGTACGCGAAAGTATCATGATCATAATATAATCTGCTTAAGAGTACATATATATACAATGTCAATATACAGTGTCGGTGGGAGCCGAACACCTTAATCTGTTTTAATTTTGAGTGACGAATCTTCTTAATGCGCGTAATGATTGACAATTAATTCATTCATTAATATCTATTCTTTTCTTTAAATCCAGATAACCCACACAATACATTTTTTGCATCCATGTCATAAAACTAACAATAAAACATGTACATAATATTAATATAGGCAAAAACTTCCTTCTTCTTTTGGCGTTCATAACATTTTTTAAATTTAATCATATAGAAGTATCTGTCTAGCATTACCATCTTTATTAACATGTAGAATATCATATATATGTATGTATATTATCCCCAAACTGATCAGAGGCATACAAATGCAGCTGTAATGTATCATATACATACTCGCCCCACTGCTGTTCAATATAGGGTTACGTTCTGATTTTCCAAATAGTAATATTTTGTACATAATTTATTCTAAAATGTAAATATGTTAGTTGTAAGACTCTCTCACTTGTTTTAAGTCACTAGCTACAGGTCTAAGTTGTAAGTCACTATATATAAAAGTCTTAGATGTAAGTCACTAATTATAAGTCTGAATTAGGTATTTTCTAGTTATAAATCTTAGCTGTAAGCCATTAGTAATTAATCTAATATGTAAATTATTATATATAAGTCTATGTGATAAGGTATGGGTTAGATAAATTATGTTGTAAAGCGCCCTTGAGGTGATTTTCTCACGAAAACGGCGCTATAGAAATAATCCATTTATTATTATTATATATTGTTGTACCTATGTTACACAACAAAACCTCAGTATTGTGGTCCTAAAATAATGTTGGAGACAGAATCGATCCTTGTGGGACGCCTATAGGTATTAAATATGAGAAATAGGTGCAACTCTCAGTAACCTTTTGAACATTGATTTCTCTTTCTAAAGGTATAGAGGTAGAAAATCCACGTACGGAAAGAAGAGGAAATATTGTAAGATGACAACAATCATTCTGTGCCATACCTACCCGGTCTTGGAAATTTCGAATGAGTAGTTTACGTTTCAAAACATTCTAGATACCGATCACAAATGTGCGCCACATAATACGCGATAAGATCTCCAAATGATCTGTTCCGCAGACATTCGTTATATCATTGCTACTCCCTCAGATAGACTGATGGTATCAATATAATTATTCAATGACACTTCGCTACCAACTATGGATTCGTCTGGTACCGTGAATAGATTGTTCAATTAGCGTTATAGCTTTTACAATCAGTTCATATAACATGTCTGTTTAAAAACGTGTTTTTTTCCCTACTTAGCCAAATCACGCAGCTACACGAATATCGGTGGAATAATTAATCAACCTGCAAGATTCCTGTGCGACCCACTTCGTATCCACGGTTATTAATTGATAGTTCTGTTTCATGCCTGGCAACAGTTAGCCAGTTAGGCTTTAATGAAAATCAACTAAAGGTGGTTTTGCTTAAATCCAATAAACGTCGCATCTAAACAAGAGGCTCCCTCTTTTCTACGTTAATACTTTAGAAAAATCAAATATTTTAAGGTTTCAGTTAGTTGTTATTAGTTCGTTGTATTATTTTTCACAGAGCATGGGATTGTTTGATCTTCTCGGTCAAACAATACTCTTTAACGGACTCTTTCGTCTGGTCTAAATTGCAAAATTTGTTTAAAAAGTCTTGGGCTATACACCTGCACCACCGAAAAATTAACTGCGGTAGAAGCAAGAACTACAGTTGTTTGTCAGTATTATTAAAAACCGACATTATTAAAGTTCCTGATTTTGGCGCAGAAAATCTCTCGGTTAATGGGTATAAATGATAGGGACGTTAATATTCCAAGAGATTTTTTTATCAGTAAATGCAGGCTTTATGCAAAGTAACTTTCCCCACGTGACGCGAAGGGCTGGGCGCGTGAAATTAAGCTATGCTTGCTTCATCTGTATGCAATTAAGCATACTCTTTCGTGGTTCATATTTAATAATCAAATATTCTTTTTGGCAATGAACTCGAAATGAGATGTTTCATCAGCATACACATGACAAATTTTTTTAACATTATTTTAGCTAAAGTCCAGCATAAACTGCAAAATTTTTTAGGTATGGTTCAACTTTATCTAGTAGGTACATATATTTTGTGTTAGCTTCATTCGAATGATAAGTTTTATCGTTAAAGAAATAAAAAATATTACAAAAAACAAGATTCATTAATAATGTAATATGTATACGGAGTTGATAAAAATACGTTCATTCGATAGATACGTCATTTAAGAGCATAATTAGAAGAAAAAAAGTATTTTACTGTACTTTTTAATAAAAAATTACTGCTTTCTACAAAAATACCTTCGTTAATATTCATTCATAGTTTCCTCCTAAACTAACTTTGCGAGCCGTGTATTCTTAACGCAACTTGTAATTCTTATTACGGAACAAAACAAGTTCTTAACAAAGTTAATAAAACGAAATGACGGAAACTTGTTTGTAGAAAGAAGAGAGCGGAGAGAAAGGAATATTTGCGTAATTAAATTCAAAACACAACAATCTCTGTCGTTTATAAAGTCTTTATTAAGGATCGGCAGCCTCTCAATGCGCGCAACCGAAATTCCTTAATAACAAGGGGGAAAGACTCTTCAATTTTTTCCAATTAAATTTCACGCAAATCCATTATGATACTAAAGGTTTGTGACATAATTTGAATAGTCACCCCCCCCCCCCCCCTACTACATTCCCAGCCTTAATAAGCCCGCATAGCTAATTGACTGAGAAACGCTTTTCGAATATTTTCCTATGCTTACCATTATTCGAAAGTCAAAGGAATCCCAAATGTGTATGTTGTTTTCTAATTAATATTGTTTCTTGTTGAGCACACATATTATCAAAGCCATGTTTCACGTTTTCAATAACCAATTGTAAGACAACCTCTTTGGACGAGTGGGGAGATTATCGTCTCTGAAACCTGAAGTCACCAGTTAAAGTTCTGGAAAAAAGTAATAAATTTTTACATTTGGAAAAATCCACGTGTATTTAAAGTCCATTCATCACTTGTACCTAACGTGAACTGAAATTTGTTTATATTAAAATAGCATTTATTCTCTTGTTACGTTTTGTTAATTTGACGAGGAATATAAAATGCTTTATTTTCCTTTTTTTACATGTCAATGTTGGCATAAAAAAGTATAACCGCACAGTTCCTACTACCCGGAGTCAGGGGGACTATGACTTGCCCAATTGGGGTAGATATATTAGAGTGGGTAGGAAGTTACTGTCTAGTCAGATCTGATCACCAAACACATCTCATTAATTATTACATTTAAAGCAACGTTTCTATTCTAAATGATGATCTTTCACCAGGACGATACTGACAGTTTCCGTGATCCGGAAAATAATAATTTGATATTATGATATAATATAATGGTAACAAAAATAACCAAATATTATGTATTATTAAAATCACTCCGATATCAGCAAAATTCACAAGTTTAACAATATTGTTTGCGCGTTCAAAAAATGTTGAACCGTTAACTCGTATCAAACAACAAGCATTTCCCAAACAGTAATAACTATAACTGTACTGACTTTCTTTCAACAATAGGGCAGTCAGTTCAAATTTATCACAAACCCACTACACTATTAAGTTCTTGGTTGTTAGTTAAAACTTCTTCTTGGAAACTGAACTTAAGGCATCCGTCCCTCGCAGAAATGCTTTAACTGAAGCTTTATTTATTTAGTGCTCGCATTAAAGCTGCCCGGATTCAATGAGACTGTCAATGAGTTTCTGCATATATCTTGGTTGAATCTAAATCACTTAAAAGGGATAATAAAAAAATTTCAGCATTCACTATAATTCAAATTAAGATATGGTAGCCAATGCTGGCCATATACAAAAACACCGAACAGCCACTAGCGGAAAATCAAAAATATTGGCATTCGCGCCTCTCGATTCAGACGGGTCACATCTCTTCAACTTGTCTACTCATCCGTGTATGGTTTATCTAATATTTCGATTTTAATTGCTTTTTTTTGTCATTGTTTAATATTATTTTTCATACAACGGGAATTTGTACTCGCTAAGCCACTATAAATTACTTGTCAGTGGGAGTTTAGTTCATTAGTATTATATAATTCAACAATAAATAAAATAATCATGCAAATAGTAGCGCAATAATAGAACAAAATAGGTACATGCATGTTGTGATCAATGTATACAAATTGAAAAAAAAAATTATATGTGAAAACAGTAGAAAAGTTTTGTTAGGTGACTGAAATCATACAATAGAAATTAAAAAATATTATAAAAATATCAAGATATCAACAAGTATCACACAAGTTGCGAGATAAAAAAAAGTAGTACAGTTTTGTTACAGTGAAAATACTCTCAATATGATAGTAAAACTTGAATAATTTTAAAGATATGGAGATAATCAAGGAAACCATCATATATGTTTAAAAGACAACATAATAAATATCAAAATAGCGTCAATACAGCAGATATCAAGGAGATATATAATAAAGGAGACCATCATATTAGTTAACATCAATACACAAAATCACTTTCCAAAGCCAACACTTTAACATTAGTGAGAAATTCGTCATAGAGCAATTGTTTTTAAATTCGTATGACAATTTGTTAAATATAAATGGAAAAATACATTCAAGTATTCGTTGACCATATTTATTTTGAAACATTGGCACTATCATTTCTATACTTTGTGTGAATCGTGTATTGTGTATGTGATCCGCCACTGCTTTATAGGGACTATAATAAATATGTTGCAGTAGAATTTTTTACCACAAAAGAGTACGAACAGCTAATACATTAATTAATTTGTACATGATATCAATGTCTCGACTTTGCTTAAAAACTGTTTTGCTTACTAGCAACTCCACCATGTCGTTTTGAGTCAGCTGTACATGTTTTATATTGGTCTTACACGAGTGTCCCCAAAAAGTTATACAATATCTTAAGCTCGATTCTGCTAGAAAGAAATAAATTAGTTACGGAGTTCGTATATGTACATAAAATTTTACTTTTGGGCTCGAAAGCGCTTACAGAGATTGGAAATTTGTACGTCCCATTTCATGTTACAATCCACCGTAATACCTAGATACATATACTGGTTGATTAATTCGATGCTTGTACAAGCGCGGGACTATTTGGTATTATTGTGAATGCAATCAAATAAATGGGATATAATTACGGGTGCCGCGCTGTACATTGCATGCGGGGATCTTATATTCATCAATTTAGTTTTATTTTTAACATTGATCATTAGACCGTGTGCCATTTTATTGAAGAAATGAAATCTTGCTGTAACAATTTCATTTCAGTATCCATTTTTTATGGGCATTTTACAAGTACTGTAACGTCAGCGTATACGTAATATTTAACAAACGAGAATATTTTTTTCATGCGGGATGCAAAATTATGTACAGTGTTAGAACTAAAATTGGCCCCTGTGGAACTCCTGTTTTGACATTTCTTCTTTTATTAAATTTGTCAGATATTTGTACCTGGATTTGGGAATCCCAATCAATATGTTGTTTTTTTTAAAAACCGTATTGATTGGGATCTATTAAAGAAAGTCACTCCAAGTATTTAGTTAGTTTTAAAGATGTGTATTTTTAAGAATATCTATAGCAGTATGTTTTCCACTTTTGTAAATAGGTCTGATAATACTACATTTGAGCTGATCTGGTATCACAGCTTGTATTAAAATTGTATTAATATATGACCCAAGATATCTATGTTTTCTTATGTCCAACGTTCGGATATTATCTATGCCGGGGGGCGTTCAATTTTTGAGAACTTTGACGATACTCAATATGTCTGCGAGTGACGCTTGTGGTATATACTCGTACAAGCTTTGCGGTTACTCTATCGGGACAGTGTTTGTCTCCTTAAAGTCAAATTTATGTGACATTAAAGCTATGTTATGTGAAAAATAACTAACAACTTTTTTTTATATGAATACTGCACGAGAGTCCCAACTGCTCCCAACCGTCTGTAGTCAGTGAGACTATGGCATTCCTAATTGGGGAATATTGTGAGACTGAAGGTATTTGGGGAGGGGAAAGAGCAGGGAAAGAGGAAGTTAGGGAAATACCTGGCTATTCAGATCCGGTTACCAAACATGGCTAAAAGACATTTCAAGCAACGTTTCAATTCTGAATGGTGGTCTTTCACCAGGGCGATACTGAGAGTATCTTCCACTCTGGAACGTGCACAAATATACCATATATTCTTTTTTAAATTAATTAATTGTGAAACAGCACATACTAATTAAATAAAATTTACTTGCGCACGCCGGGATTTGAACCCGCGACCTTCGGATTCGTAGTCGATAGCCTTACTCCTCGACCATGGAAGCCTCAAACGACATTTTTGTAAGACCAGTTTGTAACATTTCCCACAAATTGATTTTTTAATACACATCTACAGATTACATCGTCACATTTACTCTTTGTCCTCTCCTGGGATATTATTTATTTCGTCCCGTGCCATTTTGATATCTTTGAAATTATTCTTAAATTTATCATTAAAAAGGGTTGTCTTACTTTTGATTATTAATTTGTTAACAAAATTACGAAACGATTAATATCGTTTTTCATAAATTGTATTTGTTGGAGAGTTTTTCCATCGTTTAAATAAAGAATCTCGTATTTTAATCTGCGATAGAATATCTTTTGCAATGAGATATATTCGTATATTCGTATTAAAAATAAATAATTTTTTTAAGAGATTCTAGTTTGTATAGTGGTGTACCGTATTGTAGTACTGTTTGGGAGTAAGGGAGGACTGCGCACAGGTGTTAGAACCGCTATCGGTGTACACAAACACGTTCAAACGTGCGCTGATTAAAATGATTTGCCTGTACAAATGTACCTATATGGAGATACCTACAATAAACCACCTTCTGAAAAAATCTCATTATTATGCACATTCCTCAAAAACCATAATATGAGCTCTACACTGTATATCTCGTATAATTTTATTTTTAAATTAGCATTATCATCTTCTTTAATAAATCAAAAACAATCAAAGCAAAATTTAATTATTGATTCGTAGAATTGCGACCCGGTACTATAATTACGAATCCTTTCCCTTATAGCCTTTTTACAGCCTATACAAATACCACGGCTATTCTTGCTTCATAAGCAGCCACTCTAAATAATGAGTCCCTGTAAAGAAGTACACTTCTAAAAAGCATACTGTGCATAGTACACTTCCCGAAAAATTTTCAACAAGGACTGTCTTCATTGAAAGTCTTCTTGTTTTCCTTTATTTTAACCATATTTATAAAAATACAACTTTATTTATATGTATTTACTCTCTATGCGATAACCGTAAAAGAATTTTTATGTTAGTGTTATTATTGATTTTTAAATATTTTTTATGAACTTGTTTTTATTACAGGGTATACTCTAGTCCACGCGAGGAGTTCACCCTTGTTGTGTATTTCAATGGTAAATTAATTTAGTTCAGTGGAAGACTTTAATTAAATGACGGCCTCCGTGGTCGAGGGGTAAGTCTCTCGACTACGAATCCGAAGGTCGCGGGCTCAAATCCCGGCGTGCACAAGTAAATTTTATTTAATTATTTTGTGCTGTTTCACAATTAATCAATTAAAAAATAATATGTACTATATTTGCGCACGTTCCAGAGTGGAAGATACTCTCAGTATCGCCCTGGTGAAAGACCACCATTCAGAATTGAAACGTTACTTGAAATGGCTTTTAGACGTGTTTAGTGACCAGATCTGAATAGCCAGGTATTTCACCACCTTCCTCTCCCCCTTATCCTTCTCCTCCCCAATCCCTTCAGCCTCGCAACATTCCCCAGTTGGGGATGCCATAGTCTCACTGGCTACAGACGGTTGGGAGCAGTTGGGACTTTTGTACAGTATTAATATTTAAAAAAAAATGAAAATCAGCAATCCAAAAGTGTTTTAAACATTTTCAAAGCAAATTCATGAACTAAAATACAATTTGACTTATAAAATAAGGAAAAAAATTATAAAGTAACATAAAAACATGATATTATTATTTTTTAAGGAAGATTGCAACCAGTTCCTTATATCTATTTTGTATTGTGGAAGTCTCGATGTCTTGAATTATATGGGAAGTGAATTGTAGGCTTAATAACCTGGTATCAATAGTGTTTTTCTCAAAGGATGTGTTTATTTTAGGAACCTATTTATAGTTAATGTGCATGTCTTGTAAGTATTTTGTGAGTTTTTAAATTTCTTTATTTTTATTTTTTTAATTTATCATTATTTTGGATTGGTTAATCAAATTAACAAGCATACAACGTCCAGACTGATAGCTCCAAATATTAAATGAATTTTTTTAATCGGAATCGAATACGAAACCTCCAGACTCAAAGTGACTCTATCATTATGCTATTAAAACTGTATCCCATCACGTAGGTCTAAGTCATTAAAACACGAACGAAGAAAATGTGTTTTGGAAAGACGGTTCCTTTGAAATCTTGCCGTTATCTTTGAGAGTTACCTGTGAATATGTGATATAAAAAAGAACATGCATAAAGTACACCTATCTTAGCATTAAATATAACTAATGAATATTATAATAACTCAGCGACGAATATACGAGCAGGTACTATCTAAAAAGGTCAACCATCAAAGAGGTACGAAGTAATGCTAAAAAGAATACTTATGAATAATAAACAGCATTTTTTACACCTGTAAGATTCAACTCCGACACCTCTTTTCATATCTTGTTTCATTTTATTTACACTGAAACAAAATGGGTATCATAATCTCAATAAAAAAGCCTAACTCCAGCATTTGGGAACCTTCCATAAGCTTACGCGGAGAAACGCGCACATTTCGCAGCCCCACTCACGACCCCAAATAAAACCTGGAACATTTATTTATTTGTTCCAGTCCAGGGGATCCGTAACACCTTTTCTTCCTCCGGTGTTCCTGATACCTGCGTTTAAGTTTCCCGGGTTTAAGGGAATCCCGGATATTCTTGGGAAAAGGCCCGCCAAAACGGGGGCGGGAGGAAGTGACAGCTGTTTCCGGCAGGTGCTTTAGACCTGCGCCGGACTGAAACTTACCTCATCGCTTACTCATTGTTATTAAATGCATATATATTTTTACTCTCTATTATATAAATTTGTTCTTTCCGGAAATAGTTTTTTATAACTCATTGCCAATAATATATTATGAACACTTTTTTATTCTTATTTATCAATTTCAATTTTCAAAATATGTATTCATTTGCGTCTAACAATACTTTAGCGTAGGTACCCGTAAATATCAAACAATGGGATGTAATTAAAAAACATGTTTTTATCTACAATTTCATCAAAAGATTGGTATTCACTTTGTGCCGACGTTATCAATAAATTATTTTTTTTTACACTTTCGAAAGCGATGCTTTCCTCGTCAGGAATATACAGAATACTATGAAACATGTTGACATGTATATATTAATAAAGTGCTGATTACAGAATAATTTTTATTTTCATTTATTTATATTATATAAATAAGTGCGTAATTAGTATTTATTACATGTTTAAATAATGTTAAAAAATATCAAAAAGAAATATTTCTTATAATCAATAAGTAACAATCACACTTTTATACTTATAACAGTTGTATCTCTACAGAATTCGCTTAATTTAAAATGCCTTTACTATCAATGTTATAAGAAAGGCACCCAGAGAGGTTGCAAAACTAAACTGGAAGAATTTTGTATTAAGAATTATTGCGTCTTTAAAATGATCACAAATAATAAAAATAAAAATCATTGTTTTTGATCAATAATTATTGAAGGATACATCAAAACAACAAACGTGGGCTAAGACGAGTACTTGAGCAAGGGTACGCATAAATACTTTGAAGGGTTAATCGTTAGCTTGAAGAATATTTTTGAGCATCAATATATTTTTAAACTAAAATGTCTCTGGAAATAAATAATTTACGAAGCTTTTCCATCTGGAATTTCTGTGGCAGTGCAATTATTTTCAGCCATTAGTTTCAATCGCGATCTATGAAACTTTTAACGGGGAGAGGAACGTCGGAGAGTTATTGTTTATTAATTCAAAATAATGATTATATTCTTGTGAAATACCATAAACATGGTGTTTTAAAGAGAAAAATATTTATCACATTTTTATTTTTAATTTGCATGGACTTAGCATTTATCAAAATATAACCATAAATATTACACATTTCTGACCGTTCTACGCATGGTTTACAAAAACATTTAAAAAGTTAAATATCCTTGAAAAATGCTGTGAAGGTTTTTCTGTAACTTGTCGATAAGATAAATTTAGAAAAAAGAACAGTGTGTGGTTTAATTTTTTTATGAACACTACGTAACTTTAATGTTTTTTTTGTAATACGGATTACAAATCTTTGGTTATGTTTATTTACATAAACGCAACGATAAAGGATTATAAATACTTTTCTCCACTGTAAAAATCATATTCGTATTTTAAATATTTTGTAAAACATACAATAGGACGGTCAGAAAAGGTAATATTTCTCATCAGATTTTGATAAATACTAAACCTATGCAAATTTACAAATTATTTAATAAATGTTTTTCTATTTAAAAAGATTATGTTTATCGTATTGCGTAATAATACTATCATTATTTTGAATTAATAAATAAAAACCCTCCAACGTCCCTCTCGCCCTTAAACAACTTCTATTTTGCCAAAAAAAAATTATTTCTTCTGCATATTGGTTATCGAATGATAAAAAAATAGCGTGGAATCTGGAGCGAAGCTGGGTAAAATAGTAGTATTATATTATGATGTTGTATGTTTGTCACGTATTTATACCATCGCATAAAATTTCATTGTATCTTAATTCCTGTCCATAATATTTTATGTTGTATACTCAACCCTGGAATGGTTCTCATAATCATAAATACAAACGGACCGTTTCCAAATAAAAGATTAGGATTTTAAGCAAAGTTTCCAACAGTAATAACGCATGAATCACGCATGGCTTACGGAGGACATAAAAAGAGGACTATTAAAGGATTTAGCGGACCCTTAAACTCCAAAGAAGATATCCTCTCGTAAAACTCCGATAAAGGAAAACTATTTGTCATGTGGCACTAAACTAAGAGACAACGATTCTACTTCTATATTCAATTGCTCAATAAATTAGGACGTTAAATCGTAATAATTATTGTATTTTGTCCAGACTTTGTACGAGTATTTTTGTCACGCAGTAAACCAGCATTATTTTTGTTTGTGTGTTTATGTTGTACAATTCTACTCTACACCAGTCAGTTTCTTATATTATATACAGATTACCTACTACAGATTTTCAATAAATTCTTTATAAAAAAGAGGGCGCTGCAATCGTTTTAGTGAAAACACCAGATATTTGAAAGGACAAAAAAATCTTTAAAAAGGCACTTTGTTCCAAGTAAATATTTATCACATCTTATTTATTTATTTGAAATACACATATTATTAAACAATCAAATGTGAGAAAGATATGACTGCCCAACTGGGAACAAATCCCGTTTTAGGGCAGTATATAAACGGTGTTCATAAAATAGTGGTAGGTTCTAGGCACTCCCGAAAAGGAGATGATTCTTCAAAGATTATACATCGTATCATAAAGAAATACAATATTCGAACTCGTTGTTATTTTTGACACAAGATTATGTTTTATACCACATTTAAATGTATATTATACATATCAAGTAGATATATTTATTAGATGTAAAATCAAAATAAACCATGTGAAAGAAACGCGCACTTAAATTAAAAGGAATTTAAAAAAAACTTTTATTATGGTAATTTTCTTGTCCATTATTCTGATGAGATTCGAAAGTCAAACATAACCTCACAAAATCGGCGTTTAAAAATCGGCGTTGCCGTGGTAATGTAAAATTTTAGTTCCATATTAAATTTTTAAATAATTTTGATTGACTATAAGTGTTTTCATTTAACTGTTTAATTTGGATGACAAAATGGTAAAATAAGATTGAAATAGGAACTTGATATTATATTTCATTTTTACAAATTATTTTCAAAAATATAGTTTGGTATAGTTATCTGGAATTTCACTTAATAGCATTGATCATTGCGGTGACCGGATATGTCAACTCACGTATTAATCGGTCCACTTTTTAAAAGTGATATAAAGTCATTAAACTTGCTCGAAAACCTAACCTAACCTAATTAACATATATATACATTAGTTAAGGGGAGGTTAGGTTTTTTGGTGAGTTTTTTTTTTGGTTCGTATTGTTAATGACTTTATATGACTTTTAAGGAGTGGACCGATTCATACGCGCATTGCATGACGGTCTTTTCAGCCTTATCAAATTATTAAATATGTATCGATAATATACTTTGACGGCCTCCGTGGTCAAGGGGTAAGACTTTCGACTACGAATCCGAAGGTCGCGGGTTCAAAACCCTGCGTGCGCAAGTAAATTTTATTTAATTAATTTGTGCTGTTTCACAATTAATTAATTAAAAAAATTATGTATAGTATATTTGCGAACGTTCTAGAGTGGAAGATACTCTCAGTATCGCCCTGGTGAAAGACCACCATTCAGAATTGAAACGTTGCTTGAAATGGCTTTTGGCCGTGTTTGGTGACCAGATCTGAATAGCCAGGTATTTCCCCACCTTCCTCTTACCCTTCTCCTTCCCCTTCCCAATACCTTCAGCCTCACAACATTCCCCAATTGGGGATGCCATAGTCTCACTGGTTCCAGATGGTTGGGAGCAGTTGGGACTCTTGTGCGGTATTTATATACAAAAAAAAATACCTTCACCATCATAATGTACACATAGAGCATTTAACTATAAATATATTTTTTTCGTTCTTTGTATTCATATTTTTATACGTTTTATAAGCAGGTCATTAGCTTGGTGGGTAGAACGCTCGGCTAGCAGTCAGGCGGATCGAGTTTGATACTTACAGCGGGTAGCGACTTTCCCCCCTTTCAGGATAAGTTGAACTTAGTGAAAGGGTCTGTATCATAAATCTATGAAATATTTAGGGTGGAAAAAATATAATTTTAAAAATTACACGTTTAAAAAATTACTCGGACAGGACTTTTGAAAGCAATCCTTGTTGATGAACTTAAATACGTACCCACACTTAAAAAAAAGCACATGAGTTTTATATTAATATCACAGTAAATCGTTCATTTGGGTTTATTTTCATTGGACCCCGGATTAGCGAATCATCCGCTGAAATATGTGTTAGCCCGAGTGTATTATACTCCAGGAATTATGACGTCGCATGGAATTATAAACCCGTGTCTATGTGAGATTACCATCGGCAATCTTTTCATACGGTTCCACCATAATAAATTGGATTATTATGTAAATCGCCTTTAATTCATAACAAAATGGCTGCCCGTCACAAGTGCTCCCAGCGGGGTAGGAATCAAGAAACAAAAAATATAAAAGGAAAGCCTCCTCTATTGGGAAATTATTTTCTTTTAACAGAAAGGATTTCGTGTCTTTTTTGTGATTTATAGGTATCTATGGAAAAAACATTGAAGGAGTTTGTTAGAAATCAAAAAATATTGGTGTCCACTTCAGAATAAAGATTTAGTGTTTTTTTTTCAAATATTAAAATAAATCAACAATCGTTAAATTTAGCGTGTTGGAAGATTATTTGATATGAGAGAGGAGAAAGATTAGTCTCGAAGAGAAGAGTTCTTCGTGTTATGTATTCAGAAGTGGTCGTGATTTTAATTAATTGGTCAAAATTCAAAAACTTCACGTGTTTTCAGAACTATGAACTATTATTAAGCAGAAATCTGTTTATGTGAAACGGATAAAACTCTCGGACGGTGAGCTCTAGTGTCGTGAAATTTTCACAGCTTTTGTATGTGAAATTTTGGGCTAAAGATACATGTTTCCAAATTACAGCATTGTTTCCATCATGAGCTACAGAGTTGAAATATCTGTTTAACAGTAAAGTACTTCAATCCACAAGATAATGTATTAAACGATGTATGAATGTGAATGAAGCAAGAAGTGTATGCCAAGATCGAGTAGTTTGGCGGTCCGTCCTCTCTGCCTACCCCTGCGGAGAAACGGCGTGATAGTTAGTTAGTTACTTCAATCCAAATATCGGAAGAAGGTGTAAAACTATTAGGTCAATGTGTCATTTTCATTCCAGGGTTTTTGATAATTTTACATCTTGGAACTAAGGATCCTGGGATACCTTTACCCTGTTCTAGATCTGAATAATTAGATACTAGTATTTCTGCACTATGAATTTATGAATCACTTTCACCAAAGTTGACATGAATTGCTTACTCATATTTTGCAAAACGTTCCCTTTTATCTTTAAATTGACTTTAAAGTAGAGCTATCTTTGCTACGAGGCATCACCCAGCATCCATCCATTAAGTGGCTTGGTTTATCTCCCGAAGAGGCACGTGTCCCTTATCACAATAGGAGGAGCAAACAAATTGGTCGACCCAGACATTATAAGGGATGTCAGATTATAAAGAACAACTACCTACTGCTCTCCGTCTATGTTATG
Organism: Halesus radiatus; assembly: GCA_022606495.2. NCBI lineage: Eukaryota > Metazoa > Arthropoda > Insecta > Trichoptera > Limnephilidae > Halesus > Halesus radiatus. The sequence goes on from JAHDVE020000124.1 coordinate 47,543, forward strand.
GGTGGAATAAAAAAATAAGGATAATGGGACATGACATAATATATTAAATAATATCCATCAGAATTCCTTGCTTATTTTTTAAGCAGTTAAAACTCTCGAAATGTGACCTCTCAGACAATAAATTTGCACTGTGCTTCGACAATCATAGCAATTTTTTTTAGCATGCATCACCATTTTCATCGTGGGATATGGAGTATTAATATATGAATAAAACGAATAAACAAAAGACGAAAGATGTTATACTGTGACATGAAAAAAAATCAGGAAAGAATAAAAACAACGACAAGTGTGGTATAGTCCTTGGAAGCAAAGTTACATATTGTTCAAAAATCGAACATTTAAAAATATATGTTCGGCATTCAGTGGGTGTACATACATTATAGAAAATGATTAAGTATCGAATCGCATTTTTTTAAATTGATCTATTCAAATTAAAAATCATACAATTTTATTTCATTTAAATTAATTTTAAAATTCAGGTAATATAATTTAATTCAAATTTTATTTTATTTAGTTCAAGTTTGATTGATTTTAATATCTCAAAATTTAATTTAATTCAGCGTTTATAAAAATATTAAAATATTAATTTTATTCTATTTTATTAATTTAATTTTAATGTCACTTCTAGAAAATTTATCACATTCGCGGATATGCATTCAAAAAGACAATATTATTGTTTGTTCGATGAATGGTTCAAAAGAAAAGAAAATTTTGCAAAACAGAGCCGGGAGCAAAACTAACTATGATATTTGTATTATGTTCTAAAACATTTTCATATTGTTTTTTATCCTATGGCATAACCAGAAAAAAGTAAGTTTTACGTATATAACACGAATGTATAGTAAAATTTAAAAGCTGATAAAAATGATAATACAAAATATATTCTTTTAAATGAAAATTGTAGGTAGGTACAATAATTTCCAACAGAATATTTTATTTGTATCTAAAAAAAATTTTACCACCTCAATAATTATAACAAACATTAACGCTTTTTGGTTTCTTTTACCGTGAGTGTAATTAATTAAGCTTACAACGGACAGTGATACTACTAATTGGGTTTAAATATTTAATCGCCGGCTAAACAGCTCTCACCACCGTTATTTAACATAAACCTTAATCATAATGAATGTCAAAAAGTTTTTAATGTGAACAAATTAACATAAATAAATACGAGTAAAATGTATGTAATTGCCATTTTTTTAAAGTAAAAATATGAACTTTATTAGGTACCACTTTTAATAATATCCTGGCAAAGTAAGCCATGTGAACTACTGTATTTTTTTTCTTTTTATTCACGCTATTAATGAAAAAAATCATATTTGCCAGTACCGTGCATTCCATAAAGGTTGAAAAGATGGGCCTTTAGTAAAAAACTACAATGATGATAAAAGACAACTCCAATATAAAAAAAGAGATCAATTTTAAATTAGAGATTTGAACGAAAAATGTGAAAGTTTTTAGGAGAGTTACATTTCATGCTACATAGCATTCTCAGATATTTTATTATTTTTTGATCGCCTTCGGAACGTATGTGCTAGATGCTTTTGTATAGTTCATCCTATTGATAATGAAATTTCGGGAAAATAGTAGTCAAATCTTCATAAATAGTAATGCCAATGCTATTGGCGGGATTATCTGCTGATAAGACGATCGGATTTTTACAATGAATGGTGATTATCAAAACCAGAAAAGCTGCAGCCTACCCTTCGCCAAGAAGCAATGCATAGGGCTGTTAAATACCTATTTAATATGACTTCTTTTTTTCTTTCCTTTTTTAAGATGATGAAAATCATGTTGCAAAAATATTGACCCTAAAAATTCCTTGTGGAAAAAACAGTGCAAATTTTACGACACCCTCGGGCTCATCACCGGTGAATAGTTCTCACTGCTACAGATTCAGATAAATACAAAGCTTGTCTGTTTTATAGTTATAATATTTCATATCGTGCTTCGTGAAATCAAATTGAAAAACAATTAATAACGTTTTTGTAAGACCATGAGGTGAAAAACATGTTTTTTCCAAGAAATTTTTGAAAGGCTTTCATTAAGTAATAGCATAATAGAATAATTGTATTTTTACTTCTGTCTAGACAGTAGACATACCAATAATATTATTTTTGCTTAATTTGTTCGAATTCGCTTACGATAAACAAAGCAATTACCATTATCAACATCTTGTCTTGCGTGAGTCGCAATTTTTTTCGAGCCACTCGCCGCAGTAGTTGGTACTAACATACCCCTATCGGAGCTACCCTCCCAGCGTAAGGGATGATAGAAGAAGATAAGAAAGCCGGGTGCGTGGCGGGAGCTCCCGTGGGCATATTCCCCCCTCCCCCACGGTTTCTTGGGGGTAATTGCGGACAATTGGGGGCAAAACATGTTTACCCGAATCTCTCTAGCTATACGTCATCGGATTTGAATGACTAGTGCAAATTATTTAATATTGTTCAATGTCGAATATAGCACTTTTATGACTGAATACGTAAAAAAATATGTTTTCTGTTTTGTTATGCTTACAAAATATTGTACCAATATTATAGGCGAAATAAAAATTTGATCCACTGATTGTACTGTAAATTGTGTGTGTACAGTTCCAAGGAACATTTCTCCCTATTCCTGTGTCAACTGTAGTTATAGATGCATAAACGTGGAGATAATCTTCTCTACCAAGTGAGCGGGTGCCTATTGCTACTGTAGGGCTTTTATTTATTAACATTTCAAAGAATTGTAAACTGTGTTTTATCTGCTAGCGACACTTGGTGATGGCATTTTTATATTTGAGCCCGATCACTAAGGTAATGGAGGGTACAAGGTAGAATTTGAGCGGAGACGGAGGGGTCGGTGCTGGGGTTCCAGCGGCCGAGGTTGGATATAGAGGGATTCGAGTTCGTTTCTAATTTGAAAAATTTGATCATAAATGCGAAAAAATATTTTAGACGTATACAATATATACATACACACATTTGACTGTTATAACGAATTATATTTCTTGAAACACATTTACACAGAAACAGTAAGTACAGATACTTAAAAAAAATAAGAAATATAATAACAACATGTTTGCAAACAAAAAAGGGTAAAAAAAACAACGTTTTTCATAAAATAAATCAATTGGTTTCCCAACCTTCCCATATCCCATTTCTGGCCGTTTCTACTACCTTCAACCTCACAATGTACCCCAATATTGGCCATGGTATATTCCCACTGACTTCAGACAATTGTTACTTTGTTGCAGTTTTGACATTAAAAAAAGCGGTAGACTAACAAAATAAAAGTATACTTCCTGTCCTTAAAAATGTAGATAAAACAAACAGAAAACGAGAACAAAATGTTGATGTATATAACTCAAACGGTCTAATGTGGACCTAGTATTATTATTTTTTAATATTTGTACTTTGTGACAAAAATAAAATTAAAAAAAAAAAAACAAATTGAAATCTTAACTTATCATGTTTCCATTAAATCAAATTAATGAAACAGAAAATCGCACCTAATAAAACTTTTAACATAATATAAATAATTGTACAAACGACGTGGTCTGAAATATCGTCAAATAAATTGATAAAGTTAAGAAACGGTCCCATCTAAATTTCAACAAAGCTTCAAGCACGACACTTGGCGCAGTTTGGAGTTGTCACGCGAATCTGGGGATTCTGCGGGTCCTGTGAAATGTTTTCTTATAAGCCTCCTTGATACCGCTGTAAGCATTATACCTACCATGCCCCGTGGCAGAGGTCCAAAAACTTTCTTAAAATAATATGTATATTAATCCAATTTTTTGGTAGATATGTACCGGACAAGAGTTCCAAAGGCCATTGTATTTATTTTACTGAAAAGTGTAATTTAGGCATATAGAAATAATTTATCAGTGAAAATAATTATTGTATAAAATATATTAACATATTTTTGTAAAAAAATACTTTTTGATAAAAATGTCTTCTATTTTAAAAAAAATAAAACAATAACTTTGTTTACATCACTTTTATTTATACTTTAGCCGACCGGGTTTCGCTACTACCGTAGCTTCTTCAGGGCAGTATACAACTAATTTGCTAACCATCTCTTAGAAACATACCACACATTCAATAAAAATACAGGCACTAGTTTACTGCATAAAAATGTAACCGGCATTCGACTAGATAACTTAGAAGCATTAGAAATAAGGAAAGCTAAAAACACTAATAGTAGACTCATAAATAATCAAATAAATGTAAATAAAAGTCCAATCCTTAAATTATTCCCAATAAACAAAGTACATACCCTTCCCGGTCAGCAGGTTCCTGCTGATCTTCCACCCTTGGCCCTTCACTAGCCTGTTTGTATCAATCTATAATAGATGTGCATCTTAGTTCATAGTTTAGTTGTATACTGCTCTGAAGAATCTACGGTAGTAGCGAAATCCGGTCGGCTAAAGTATAAATAAAAGAGATCTAAATAAAATTATTGTTTTATTTTTTAAATTATAATGTTACATCACCAAGTTACCGCTTCATATGAAAATATAAAAATAAAAATAATAATAAAATAAAAAAAATGTCTTCTATTTTCTTCAGTGGCTCGTTTTTCTTATGGGTTGGCACAGATTTTTAGCTGAAGGTAGTAAGAAGGGCAAAGAGATAAGGAAGAGGAAGGTGGGAAAGTTCCCAGGTATTCAGATCTGGTCACCAAACACGGATAAAACCATCGATTCTGAATAATGGTCTTTCACCAAGGCGATACTGAGTTAATATTTGGATTTTTTAAATTATGGGAAAGCTCAAATCCCTATGCGTTTACCTAATTGGAGTGGAATACAATATAAAGAAAGAGGGATAATGGGTTAACACTCAAGTTGGTCACTGACTCAATATGCTCTTTGGTACCCAGATTTGTTACAAAAACTTCAAATATGACTTTATAGAAGTTTTCAATAGCTATATACGTATGGCTCCTAAATATCTCCTGTATATACGCTATTTTGCTAGTTCTTACATTGTCTATTTAAAAAAAATTATGGTATCTTTGATTTTTTCCAAAAGCTTTCCAAAAGCAAAAAACACTAATAGTAGACTCATAAATAATCAAATAAATTTAAATAAAAGTCCAATCTTTAAATTATTCCCAATAAACAAAGTACATTCCCTTCCCGATCAGCAGGTACCTGCTGATCTCCCACCCTTGGCCCTTCACTAGCCTGTTTGTATCATTCCATAACACATGTGCATCTTAGTTCATAGTTTAGTTGTATACTGCCCTGAAGAAGCTACGGTAGTAGCGAAACCCGGTCGGCTAAAGTATAAATAAAAGTGATGTAAAACAAAGTTATTGTTTTATTTTATAAATTATAATGTCACATCACCAAGTTACCGCTTCATATGAAAAAAAAAAAAAAAATTAATATTATATATGTATTTATTTATTTTTATTCAAAAAGTTATTTTAAAATGGAATTCCATCATGAATTAACGGTATAAAAATAGGAATAACGAAAAAATTTAATGAACATAAAAATAATAATAGCAATCACAAATGGAAATAGAAAAAAAAACACAACAAACATTATATAGTATGAAATATCTCATAGGTTTTTAGCTCCTTGTGTGCTATCCGGCATTCGCACCTATGGAACGCCGCGCTGTGCTCCTGTTAGTGGATTTTTTTCTATAGAGTCGTGGTGAGTTGTTTAAGTATTTGTATCGGCAAATATTATGGAGTAGCGGCGCGCTTTTTAAACTGTAGTAGTATTATAATACAGGAGAGTTTGGTTCGCCGTAGTTTTTCTTTCTAAGTTCACTGTACAGTGCACAGCCGCTCATTGGAGATAACCGTTTCTGATCACAACAATATCTAGTAATCTCATATCGTTAGATATGTTTTGGAAATTAATTTTTAGATCACGAATCACTCTCTTCGTACCCCTGATGAAGAGCCTTCTGCCGCAAGTATAGAGACTACTTCTCACAGATCGTATGAAAGTTGCTCACAGGCCCTTCGTGACAGAGAGAACCCTTTTCACTAACTAACTGTAAGCGTCGCAGACTTACCTATTCATAATACATAATGGAATTTATCTGATACATAAATTTTATCAATGGTTGTTGTGTTTGGAGTGACATTAAATTATCGAATCTGGTTCACATTTTAAAGGAGAAATTACATGCAAGAGTTTAACAGTTCTAATATAAATATGTAGTTAAAGATAAAACTATAAATCTCGTGAGCGTCTAATGCCTTAACTTAAAAATGATCGGTTTTTCAATAGCACACCGCATAAGAGTTTCAACAGGCTGGTACTAGGGAACATTGACAAACTTATTTTTGGGGATGTTGTGATGCTATTACAAGCAACAAAGTTTCAATTCTCAATGTGGTTTCTAACAATTAATCTTTAATTATGGAGTGAGATATAAAAATACGATTTAACTTGTTTTTAATTTTCATATCAAGAAACCGAAGAAAATAATACAAATTTTTAAAAATAAATATTTTCCAATGCCTACATTTCAGCTGTCAAATTTCAAAATTAATGATTCTTTTTAAAACCTTTATTTTTGCTATTCTATAGTGACTGGGTTATATTGCATACATTGCTGTTAAAATTTTGTATGAAATCAGTTCCTATAAAGGTAAATGCGTAAGGGTAAAAATAAATAATAAAAAGGTGAAACTGGGCCACGCTTGATTATGTTATATACCCTTTCTGAACAATTTCAGTTAAAACACTTACTAGGTTTTGAAATTTGGCAGTCGATTTGATCCCGGGACCATTGTGGTTCAGAGCCAATGAGTTTATGGTTCTACCACGAAGGTCGCCATTGTTTAAAATTACTATAACTCCTTTGATGATTTCTTCACAAGACCTGTACAGACATGTTTCAAGCTTTCCATTCTCTTTTGCCTTCTCAATTTCCTTCCCTCCACGACTTTCCAAATAGTTTTTAAATATATTTAAAAATGGTCAAACCAGTTCCAGGAATTGAGATACTTGTCTTGTAATGTGTTTAAAACAGGTTCCAGGTTTTTCCAGGTAAAATAAGTTGAAATTATAAAAACCGTATTACATAACTTTTACATTACAGGATTATATAATGTTTGAAAAATTGTGGGAGCCAGGAAGATGTTTTTTTTCGTTATCTTAATTCTTTTTTCGTTCTATCCCGAAAGAAAGCTCTCACGTATTGTTCGGATGATGTATGGGCGGTTGCATAGAAAAAACATATTGTATCGAGAGCCATAAAGTGGCTGTTATCTGAAATAACAAATATTGGAACTAGTGGAGGCTTTTACATGTATTATAATGTATAGACTAAGATACTTTTCATAAATTTATAGCGTACGAACTTATTCGCCGTAAGCTACAAGACATAAAGTTATTTTGATTACGCCGGAATTACAAGGACTTTTTTATGAAAAGTGTCTTTATTATGTCCCCATTACACTGTTTTATTTACTATTTATCTGTAATAATATATTATTATTTTCTCCCTTTTACTTTTTTCTTACTTAATTATTGTATTCCTCTAAAAAAAATCTTTTTCTTTCTTTTTTTTGTAATATATGCTATCTCACTCTATTTTTCAGTGCGTATATATATGATAACTCTGTATTGTTCTTAAGTTATTGTATTTGCCTTGACGAAGCTTGATCTACAACACAATAAATTCGTCATTTTTAACAAAGTGTTTTTTTGTTTTTTTTTTTTAATTAATGTTATGTCAAACCAGAATGTTATTGCTTTTTATGAAAAAAATAAATATATATTATCACGTTAGCTACCAAATCAGTCGTACCACAATTTTCAATATAAATCAGGTACTGATGATAGCCAATCTCCAGTTGGTAAGGGTTGAATAAAATGATATATCCCATTTTACATCGTGTTTATTACTACGAAATCAGAATTATTTGACGATCATATTTCACCACCCAATAAAGTGCTTTGTTTCTTAATTAAGCACTTTAATGTCCTATAAATCAACAGCGTTATCAGATACAGGTATCTTAGCTTTATACGGTCGTAAGCTGTGCTGAGGGAACCTCTCTAAATTACTCGTATTAATTAAAAGGAAATTTACCTTCGACCCAAAGACGGTTCAAGTCTGTGCTGAAGTGTTAACTGTTCACCTTTTACTCCTCTAACTCCTGTGCCCCTGGTACATGCTATGGACTCGATCCCTCAAGAGGTTATCAAAGGCTATTCTAATAAACCGAAACGAACGCCTGCAGGCACGCCATATTAAATAAATTCAAGGCAGCGTATAAGTTTTCCATTTATTAATCAATGAGCAAAAATATGGTTAACTTGTTACCATTAGCTCTATTGAACCGGGCTCTTTCCTTCGTTATGAGTCATGACCCTACCCTGTTTGGAGAATTATACTAGTCGTCAATGTGACTGCTGTTATCAGTTCAGCGCGTTGGTGCTGTAACAGCCTGTTTGGACAATATAGCATTTTTAGAATCGGTAGAGCTGTATGCCCGACTCTCCATGGTATTCTGAATTTATAAATATTACTACAGCATCTATTATATCAATGCAAGCACAACTGTTAGTCGTTTAACAATTTGCTCATTGAAAAAGTGAATAAAGCTGATCATATTTATTGTTTCAAACATAATAATATAATAAGTGCCTCAATAATAGAGAAAAAAAAATTTTCAAATAGATCAGCAAATGCCGATTCAGAATAAACAAGTTGTATTATAATTTAAAACGTAAAATTTATAAATCGGTATTTAAAAGTAAATAAAAAATCATCTCATCAAAACTTAAGACATGGTTGTATTAACTGGGGAGCCTCGGGAAGATCAATTTTTGGTCCGCTTTAAGCATTTTGCGCAAATAGGTTTTGGAGCGATAAGCATTTCAAAGAATTTAACATCCTGGATGTTTGTTAAAACTAAATAAAAAGGGTTATTATCAACGTACATAAAAACTTTACAAAATCAGTCTAAATATATATTACAAGAAGTTATACCAGAAAGGATCTCCGAAGAGCAATTACGGAAAAATATCAAAAGACGTATCTGAGACCGAAAATATGTAATAAAGAGAAATAAACAATTAAATCTGCAAAACTTCATACGAGTATATCGGTTCAATAATAATCAAATAGTTAATTGGATTGGGCAGAGGGGAGTCTGAAAAATTATCAAATAATGTCATTTGAATTAATTCGTACCTTTTATACATAACACACTTAGCAGATAGATTGAAAAAAAAACGATAATTACAAAAAATTATACCACGCATAACTAGAGCATTTTTCTCTAGAACAGGCAATCTGCCTAGCTGGGAACTAATATCGACTTGACAAGACATATTAGCACTTATGCACATTCGAATTATTTTCAGTCGCTTAAATATAATCAATTGTCATTAGTTATTGTATTTCCCATAATCTTATAATGCTATATAAATGTATCTACGTAATGTAATAAATAAATAAACACCCTGTCATGTTGGTACTATTGCAGTTAGAACATCTGACGTCACGGGTCTCGCAACGCGTATTCTGAATTTCGATTTGTATGGAAAATTATATTTTTCGGTTATGTTTTGTATGATAAATATGTATTTTTATTTTATTTCTTGGCGAAATTTAAACCTAATTTGTGTTACTTCAAGCTCTATAATTGTTGTTCAATATAATAAAAACTATTATTAATGAAAAAAAAATTAATATTCATAGGCAATCAATTGTTAATACGGATATTATGATAATGTTAATGTCAAATACTATTATTGTTCTTTGAGTTAAAGTTAATCTAAGTCTAAAAATATACCTAAATAATTTAATTACTTTGTTTAGTTATGGTTTACAATAATAATAATAACGGAATATAAAATTATGTACGGTAAAGCACATTCTTGTTTTGACATTTGACAGTCTGACCCCAAAACCGAATGGCCATAAATTTGGAGCGTTCTGGTGGGCTTCGAAAAATTGATACTTTGGAAATTATTTTAATTATTTATTTATTTACATTAGGTATATTTGTGTTGGCAAAACATAATAATGTATTATAACTTGAAGTTGCCATTATGTTCGCCTGGTCAATATTAATTCCTAGCTGGACATATATTGCCTAACACGTATATTTTTATTTTTTTAATCATTATCGGCTTTGGTCTTTTACATAGTATAAGACATAGACTATAATGTGATAAATAAGTAAGCAATAAAGAGCCCTTATGAGCATGTATAACAGCAAAGATAAATGTTAAGAATATCTGTAAATAACACAGCAAGAATAAGGAGCCAATGAAGGTACATAAAAATTTGGATTGATGAAAGAAAAATTATTATTAAAATAAAATGAGGTTATTAATATTTCGAATTGAAATTGTTTATAACATTTCTGTACATCATATATTTAAATGCTAAATGCCTTATTGAAAACTAACTTTACCAAAAAAATATGAGTACTGGGCTTTAAGTTAGAACGTCAGCATTGATTAAAAAAATTAAAAAATGGACTGGTGTTCCTTATTGCTAATGATAAATTTACTGTTGTAATTTCTGTACTTCTGGTACCTGATGCTGATTCGTTAAGAAAAAATGTCAAACGAATATATCCTCATAAATCCACATAAGACCGCATCAATGAATGCGAGGAACTCATTTTTTGAATTGTTGGTTTTAATCTTCTATTTTCTTATTTCCGATTTCATTGGTTTCTCCTCATTAAGTTCACGATTTACTTGAAAGTTTCTTATTTTGGGTTCTTAAAACATATTTTCTTACATACTTAGTTTCAACTTATTACTTAAAGCACGACAATCAGGATAAAGCTATATTTCTGCCCAAGAAAATGAATAGCTCATTGTCAAACATGGTATTTTCAATGGCCGACTACAGCGATTAATGTTGGGACTTGATTCCTACGAATTGCTTTAATTTATGCAGGTACTTAAGGCAAGGACTTATTACCGCAAAACCCGAGGAAAGGGAGATTTCGCTAGGACATGTGACCATTTATCTAAGGTCCTAAGTAAAGAAACTCTAAAACGTAATAAATCTCCCTGCAAAGGGTTAATGCGGCCGGGGCACGGTTCCAAAGCAATTCTACTTGTCGCGAGTGACTGATTAAGATGTGACATTGTGGAAAATTGGGAAATGCGTATTTAATTGTAGGAATGCTTAATAAATGTCTTAAGACTCCAAGTGTCTCGAACACTCAATCTAATTTTTTAGGAGCGAGAAAAGTTTACTTTGGTTTATAGACTAAAAAAGCGCTTGTCAGGAATACTTGTGATAATATTTGTTTTAATATACTCGTGCGTACATTATACTTTGTTCCATTTACTTATTTTTGGCCGGACTGGTTTCATTCGGCTACGGATATCTTCAGACTGGTGACTTAACCCATTTTTCCAGTCTGAAGATGCCTGCAGCAGGGAAAAACCAATCTTAACATTTCTTCATTGTTAAGCTGATGCTAAGCTGGTTTACAACAAAGGTACAATACTGCGATCCTATATAAGATTTAAAGTTTAAAAATAAACTTTGATTTTGTTGCCAGTACTTTCTTTATATTTTAAAAAATCTTTTAATATAGGTTTTTTTTTATAAAAAGACAAACATTACCGGGTTACGAATAACCTAACGATATTTAAGAAGCTTCTACTCTGATAATTAAAAGCGTAAGATGTTGATGGGGAATGGGGAATGGTGGAGGATTAGGTCAGCTGAAGAATTGAACCCTAGAGGCCTGGGTGGGAACCCGACGCATTTATCAACTCAGCCACATACTGTTCAAATATGTTTTATGTTGTGTATTAACCTTACAAGAGGTGTAACATAATGATGAAGTTAATGACTGCGATTTTGTATTTGTATGGAATGTGTGGGACTGCACTAACCTCCCCACATACCGGAATAAACATTTATTATTATTATTATATAATATATTGTCGCGAGCCTTATTTTTACATTAAGATGAATTATGTTTTAATTATTGAAACCTCCTGTCTAATTTGCTTAGATGAATAATAAAACTGTCTGGTATATCACATTTTTGTAACGGACTATGAGATGGTCCCCCCCCCCTGACCTTTAAAGATGTGATGGCCCGCCCTTCCTTCGTTTATGATTTAATTTAGCAATAGACTTCCGTTCGCGCCACCGATTTAAGATGACTTCTCTACTGCTGCCTTAAATTTTCCTAACTAATGTGATTGGAAAACTCTTTGTAGTTTTCCTTTCAATTTGAGGTTTTTCTCCTCCTTGGCCAGCGTGTAACGTCTAGCCCTATGCTAACATTCGAGTGTTTCCGATTTTCATGATTTTTTGCGGAAAATTACGCACTAGAATGTGGTCAATTTGCCAAGCTTTTCGCGAGTCTACGTTGTGTTGTTTTTTGTTTCAGACTATTGGGAAAACAAGGCCTTATTTGTGGTAACCCCTATTCTTTGTAGCGTAGGCAGACTCTCGCATACTATTGACAGAATTCATATTCCTAACATTACCCCTATCTTAGACTTTAATGTTCTGAACTCTCTATTATTATTCTACTATGCAATCTACGTTAATTTCCTATGGGAAGACTAGCATTTTCCTAACTTTACCCCTAAATTTTCTATTTTCTTTCTATCGTGAGTTTTAATAATTTGGTATACATAAATGTAATGATCACAGTATTATCGCCTTTCCTCATCGTACTAAGTGTTATTCTACATGGGTTAGTTTCAATGAATTTCATGGTTAAAAGGTACAGTTTTACTTGTTTTGGCGCTATCTCCATCCTCTCCTAAATTTGGGAAAATTACATGATTAGGTTTTAGTTTTCACAGTTTTTGTTATGACGAGTGATCGAATACGGTTTGTTTTGCTGCAATTCGGCTCCAGACCAACCCCTAAAGTACTCGGATGGCCACGTTTCCGGTTGGTAACCCCTTCCTCACAGACGCACAGCCTGACCAAACGGTATACGTAACCTCTTCTTTTAGTTCGTGCGCTATTGGTCATCCCCTGTACTGCGACGGAAAGAGCACCTTCCTTATCCATGGGTCCGAGACCCTCCGAATTCCCGTCCTCCAGACAGTTACATTTAAAGGAGATCAAACCGGTTCCGTCCCCTCGTCAAACAACATTAGATACTTGCGAATTTTTGCAAAGTCCGGGTTGAAAGGCCGTCCTCCGCATCAAAAGTTCAGAGATAACCACGCTTAAATCAGCAATTATCTCTGCCCAATCGATAGGTACAAATTATAAATATATGTAAACAATACGAGTTTTTTATAATCCACAATACTCCAGTTTTCCCAGAAAATTGTGGATCTGACATCTCCAACACAGGTCGTGAATCTGTGCCAGATATTCAGACATATTACATATCAAAATACATGAAAGTGATAATACAATATATATATAATAGATTACTTTTGGTTTGGTTGACAGGTTGATTTAATGAGACCCTGCTATCTCATGTAGTTTGAATTTAACTGTAGATTGATTTTTTGTTTGGAGAAAAGGTAGGACTCCAAAAAGCCCAAAATTTACAAGGCCTGAACCTTGAAAACCTAAGTCGAAGATAAAATTAATTTTATAACATAACTTGGGAACGTATTGTCGACGAATGATTATGCTTATTTTGACAATTCTAATAATGTGGGTTTTTGTTTGTTCTGTTGAATTCATCAATATGTTCGAACGGATGTGGGGCGCCTTTGAATTGAATCTTTCCATGAAAATGGCGCTATAAAATTATGTATGTACGTAAACTACAAATACGTGATTTCTAAAAGATGATAGTTCATCGCAAAAGATGATAGTTCATCGCAAAAGATGATAGTTATTTTTCAATTAAATGTCGACGTTTGTTAAGGTACTTATTCTTCGTAAGATGTACTGAAATTCGAATATATATATACTTATACGTATCTACATACTTCGATAAAAGAAGGGTGTGGTTTGGAATGTTGACCTAGTTATAATAACAGTCGAGGATGTAGGTCGTTGAGATATGCGACAGTTATGAGGTGTCAGAGACCCCCGTCAGGAAGCATAACAATTAGGATTCATTGGTTTGTTTTAGAATGATAACGATCTTTGAATTAATAAAAATCGTTTGGGTTGTTGGTAATTTTAGTAACGTTAGTTTTGAATTTATATGTTAGGAAAATATATATTAATAAAATAAATTGTTTTTATAGGAAATATACATAAATATAATAATTGGTTTTATATATATACATATTAAACGTTGTATATAAATAAACATAAAATAAATAACGGCCATATAGATTTGATAGATACATTATACGCTTTATACATACATATATACCCATACACACATGTACCTATAAGTCATTAGAAATATAATTCATATCTCCACCCTCGCCTTCCCCGGGTAATCTGAAAAATTGTATATTAAATTGACTCACCTGAATTCCGACAAATTCATAATTTTTCCAGACGGGTTATACACGCCAATATGAAGATTCAGAAAATATTGAACTTCCCTGCCTGGAATGTTTAATCTAAGTTAGAAATATTTACTTAATGCAATATTTACTTAATAACAATCTAGCGTTACCTAATTTCAATTCGTGATCTACCGATTTGTACTATTTCTTCAAATTTAATGATCTCTAAATCCAAATATTACTAAACAATATTTAATTTTTGTTGTTTTTAAATCCGTAAACCGAACGCTTGGTAATATTTTAGAACTTTATCATTTTTCTTTGACGAAATTAATCCCACACTAAGTATTAAAAATGAATTATATGAAACTAAGACTCAGCTGTTTTTAAACTTTCACTAAATTATTTTAAACGCAATTATATTTAATTTTTCTTAAACTCGTAATAAATTTAGTTCAACACAAAATATGAATTAAATCACATTTCATTTAACTAATTTTAATTAATTCACAGAAGCAATTTTTAAAAATCTTTAAACAAATAACTTTATTAATTTTAGAAATTTTCAATATTTATTAAATTATTATTATGATCACACTGCACTAAAAGTTTTGAGAAAATTAAATTAAACATATTGTTATCAACTTTAATTGCAACTTTTAGAATCTTCAACGTAATTTAAGTATTATTAATTTTTAGGAAATTTCACTATTTATGAAACTATTATTGTATTAGATCAACAAGAGAATTTATTTTAATACAATATTAATTCGAACACTCAAAACATTTTATTTATTATAAGACGAAATTTTTGAAGTCCAGAAAAACACTTTTTAATCACTCCGCACGCAATTTAACGACGTATCAACTCGAGACGAACTGCCTTTAAGAAAATTTTAATAAATAAATTATTATTAATTTGAACACAAAATCACTTTATTTATTTTAAGATGAAATTTTTGAAGTCCAGAAAAAACCCACTCTTAATTACTTAAATACCGATACGCCCGTAATCAACTATTTCTTCCGACTTATTTCGCGACGAACTCCAATCAACTTCAATTCAAACACTTTATTTATAAACACTTTCGATTATTATAATTTCACTTAAAACCACCAATTTTAATTAATTCACAGAAGTAATTTTTAGTATCAACTTAGGTATAATGAATTTAAAAAACTTCAATACTTATCAAACTATTATTGAATTAAATCAAACTATTGTTGAATCAATCCAACAACTATTTAAAAGAATTTATTTAAAACTTTATTTAATTGTAAGAAACAAATCAAATGAAACTTCCTAAGTCCAAAAACAAAACAATTACTTAAAATCGGCCAGCACGTAATTTAATATTTCCTCGCTCGACGTATTCCGCGACTAACTCCCATATTCTCTCATTACATTGCCTTATATACCTAGCTTAGAATCAAAAGGTTTTAACTCCATTCCATACCTTCATTAAATTATGTTCTCTATTAACTCGTAAACCTATATGTAAGTAATACTAATTTCGAATGTAATTCTTCAATGTAAATATTTAGGTAACACCTGGCCCGCCTCTGAATCCATCACTTTTCCTCACTCCGGCCAGGATCGAATTTAGTTCATTCCTCTAGATCGCCCTGCTGTTCCTTATTATAGAATTGTAAATTTCGATTCATGTTTTTTTTTTCTGAAAATATTATCTATCGCTTATTCTTTGGTCGCCTATGAACTCGGGTATCTCGTAATTATAGCCACTATGTCATTATTGAATTTTATTTAAAGAAGCGCCTTCTTCACATCGTTCAATTTTAGAATTTCCCTTAGTCCCTGGTTGTCTTTATACGCGATATCTTTTTATTTGTGAATTTTCCGATGGTAACATGGTTTTTCTCTGATCTAACATGTGAATATTCGATTAACGCATATTTTCGTGCAATTTTCAATTGATCCTAATATTGGTGTAAACACTTTATAATTTCTTCCCCACCTCACCTGCCTGAGTTAATAAATATACCTTTCCAGAATGATTTTTCAATGTGTTGCACTGCTTCTTCCTGGTCTAGCTGTATTACACCTTTTGCATGTACCTATCGTCTGCTTATACTTTCATCCGGGTCGATTGATATCATCCTTAATTGATTTTTCACCACCTTTAATAATTTTATGTATTAATTTATTGGCGTTTTTTCCTGCGATTTACCTACCCCAAACCTGGTAGATATGAGTTCGTTCACTTCTTTCCTGGCCTCTCCCCCTTCTTCCATTTCACTCTAACTCAATATCACATTAGCCTATTGTTTATTATGGGTAATAACCCTTACTTTTGTAAAAAACCGATATAAATCAGAGTTTATCGAAAACTCATTATTTTTTATTACTTTTCCTTAAATAAATATTCCTATCTTCCCTGTATAACCTTAATTGTTCGTTTATCTCTTTATTGCCCGAGTTTCATGTTCATCTGATCGCTTGGATAAACAATTCTTGTCGCCTTGTTTACATTAGTCATTGACAACCTCAAAATTTTACCTAAATGTATCGAACTATATTCAAAGTAGTAGTCCATATATCTCAATATTTCTATTGAATTCCTTCAGTTTAAATTTTATAATTGATTGATACATTTCTCATCTACATTTTCATAATATCTGATGTCCCGAATCTACTCAATTAATACCTTTTATCACCTAAAATCAGTCTAGTTTCACTCCCTTGTAATTATCTACGTTCCTGAAATTAGAAAATTGTACTCCTATTTCACATTAGTCCTGCCTAAATCGCCTCTTAAGTTTGCCGAAGTTTCCATACTGTATAATTCTTGTTTCTTCCCTTTTTCATCTGTTGAAGCTATTGTTCTCTGAATTATTTTCTCTAATTCGTTGTTTTTCCGCTTAGCCTTACATGACACGTCTTTCTGTCTAAATTCTAATGCAAACACACCTTTCCCCGTGCAAGATAAATCATCACTTTGTAGTTTTTTTTATTTGTAATTAACATTTTGCGTATTATTTTTACTTTCTGTTTTCACTTTTCGATGGTTATTCATCTCTGCATTACCCATGTTTTCTTTATAGTTCACGACCTCTCTCGCCCTATTCGTCCTCTAGTGAAATGTTTACATTACAGGCCGTCGATCTGAACCCTTTCGATTCACATAAATAATTAATATTTCCTTTGTCCTGTCACCACTAATTATTGTTTATGTAAAACGCTCGTTTGATTGGTAACGTTTTCGTCGATCTGGCCCAATCCTGTGATGTTTATTTATAAGAGGGAACGCCTTCTTCCCACTGCCATCTCGTGGTGTTATGTTGCAACGAGTTTTATGAATCAAAATTATTGGATTATAATTCACTGTAATCAAACTCTCCACAAGTCGATAGATGTCGCCCCCTTAAGCTTTTCTAGCATGAAAGTTATGCATATAAAAAAAAATATTTTCCAGGGTTCTATTAAAAGAAAATGATGATGGTTAGACCATTACAACTACGCGAAATATAAAAAGTTATTTTTTAAATGCATCAGTTATTTTGATAACCACTGATCCGTAAGACATCATGTTTCCATGAAAGGGAATGAGATATTTTCAGGTAGTTTTCGTTTAATCTTCGCATTAGATTAGTTTATCTAAATAACCCCTAAGATCGGTTCCCATTGGCTTAGGATTAGGGATGGACCTCGGCCAGCATCTGGTTAGGCCCTAGCCATATTCGATAGTTTATACTAGCCGAAGCCTCGTGTAACCCTCCCTTCGCCCGAGTCCTCGCAGTTCCAAGACCTCAGATTAATCTCCCAAACTGCGTGAGATCGTTAACTGAGTTACGTTTTAATATAATGTGGACATACGTCAGATATGAATCAGTTTGAATGCCTTTTTAATCCTTCGCATATAAATCAAAGCGAATCTTACAATAATAAAACTCTTCGTTACTGTGCGATCATTGATTGACGCAGAACTGAAATCGACAGATCTACGATTGTTCACAAACAACCATTCAACCCGAATAAAAATGTTGCTTGAAATGGCTTTAGTTTTGTTTAGTAAATATATCACTTAGGCCAGATAGTTTCCAATTATCATCTTCCCCATCCCATGTGATTGTTTTTGCAATGAAAAGATGCTTGACTTGGGAACCTAAAACGACAGATTTCCTACTGATATCGAGGACACTCTTAGCATCACCCTAATACCAGTTTTCATATATATATATACACCTCATTCACATCCCCAACCTAGTCTTACTGTCTTCAGACTGTTGAAAGAATTGTGTGATATCACTTATAATGATTTTTTTTAAATTCAGTACACACATGATCCAACAAAATATGGTTAAATAGTGGATCTAAACAAATACTGAACAAATATACACGGTGAATTATTAATTTAACAAATAAAATGCTAAAAAATATGTCCTGCAAAACGATATCATATATCACGAAAGCTCCTCAACGTCGTAAGTAACAAATAATGCCTTCAGTATTAGCATAAAGTGTCTTTATCTTGTCTGCCATCGCCGCTCTATACACGTCAAAAGAGCTCAGAGTTATATCAATATTAATTGCAATACTCCACTCGTTACATCAAAACAAAGGACCCGAGCAGAGCATCCCTTAACGATAAGCTAAATTAGGGGGTGTGCCGGCGGGCGGGGGAGGGGGTAAAAAGGTAAATGCTTAAGTTAATTTAATCCTCACCTATAGTTAGATATTAAACAAAAGCCTGGAGTGTATTCAGATTGCTGGGTATGAAAGCCAGCAGACCGACTTTACCCAAATGTGCCCGAACAATGCTTAATCCGAGGGCTTAGGAAGCGCGCGCATCCCCGCCACCTCCGGGCGGCCGACCTACCCCCGGCGAGGTGGAAGGTTATTCAAACATTTGTTTTATATTTTACTTCACTTTTTTATGCAGAAGGGTGATTTTTATTGTTTTTTACAATCTTCAGAGACCAGTGTTGGTAGAGGACGGAAAATAATGAATTTAATGAAAACTTTCACGAAAAATTCGCAATTTGTGATACCTTTGATAAGCTAACGAAGATGATATTTTTTTAATTTTGCACCCCCAATATTATTACTAAAAATGAGCTAGTAAATATTGATACTATTTCCAATCCTGTCACAGTCACAAACAGCCTTCTGGTCGAATGGCGCCTAGTGTTCTAAATGGCGCCTTGCAGCCAAAATATTCAAGCCTCTCAGAAGTCTATAAAAACATTGGTAATTCTTTGTTAACATTCTGTTAACATTATCTGTTGTTAACATTATTTTCCAGTCTTGTCACAATCATTCGCAAACAGCTACCAGATGCAATTTATGAGCTGAAAGGCGCCTGGATTTAAAAATACCACCTGGAGTTCTGAATGGCACGTTTAACATTCAAAATATTGCTGCTTTTTTTAAGTCAGTCATAGTAATAAAAACGGGGAAAGAAAAATGTACAGTATTGCTCTTAGTCTCCTTGATCTTCTGGTGATTTTTCTGTATTGCGTCGTTTCACCTACACTGTAATAAATAAGTGCCTAAGCATGACAAATACGTCGCCACAGGCCTCCGCGAAATGCACCTGTTTTAAACCGAGCCTGTTCAGAAAATATTTTCTTTTAAATCATCTGATTTTGTCATGTTTTTTTTAAGCACAATTAATTGTAAAGGTTTAGAATCTGTGGTCGCCGCATTTCACACGTAAATAAATTGCCGTACTTTAAATAGGTAAGCGTATTTTATGGGCACACAAAAGCAAATATGACATACGTGGCTAAGTATTGCCGTGGCCCGTATAATATATACCTCGTACCACATTAGGAGCAGTACACGGGAGGTGTTATTCTGAAGCCCGTGTTTTATGGCAATTTCTTTAATGTTGTAGCTATCTATTCAAGTACTCGCTGTCATATTTTATAACTCCATTCAGGTGTTGATTTAAGTGCACTTTTGTGGAAAATACAATGTTTCTGGTAGTAGATGTAATTTTATTTTGATGTTAAGTAATACAAAGCGTAAGCAATGTATTATCAAAGTGAAAAAAAGTGCGCAGCTTAAAACTTCGATTTATTCTGAGATTTCATAACACCCTTAAGATTTTCTCGCTAGTATGGAGAGCCGTTCAGACAGTGCACTTAAAGAAAGTTTATTTTTATTAATGTTTAACTATTTAATATTTAAAGTTTAATATTTAAAGTTTAATATTCATTGTTTACTTTTTAATTTCTAATTGTTGTTTTTGAATTTTAAATTCTTCGTTCTTCATTATTGATTTTGCATTTTTAATATTATTTTATTTGTAGAACGACATTTTTGTTTATAGTTTCTAAAATTTGATAATATTCAATCTAAAAAAGGGTTAATTTATTAAAAAACAAAATCTGCCAGGTAACTATTCAAAACAGCTGTCACGCGTAAGAATAATATTGAATAATAACAGTTATTATAAAATTTAAAAAACTTTAAGTGAACAAAATATAATTAACAAAAATAATAATTTCTTAGTCATCTATCGCCTAGTCTACGGAGGGAAAGTAAAGTCAACGCATCTTTATAATATCCTCACACACTATTATGAATGCCTTATCTTTACCTATGCGTAAATGTGTCAGTGTTTATAATTGTATTAATTTATTTTTTCGAAATTGCATCCCAAAAATAAATTTGATTATTTTGTAGGTAGGAATGTTTATTGACCAAGTAAATACTAACTATCCCATACCAAATTTTTTATAAACGTGTCTTGCCTCAACCAATAAGTTGCTTCTCAATTTGCCAATAAACTATTATTGCACATTGTAAGAGCTAAGGTGTATTTTTAATTTGTTTTTTTTTTTTTAAGGTTGACAATCTAGCTATGGAAATTCTTGACAATTGCAGTAAGGTTAATGCAGTGAATAACATTACGTAGGGCATTTTTTGAATTTTATTTTAAGAATTCGTTTTCCAAATTTTTATACAAAGCCTTATTCTGAAAAACACGTATTGTGCTTCAAAATACTCTGCATCCCCTTGTTTTGTATAACTTTGGGATGTTTTGTTTTGGGGAACTTTTGTGGAAACCAGATTTATACTATATATTTATAAAACACTATAAATATGTAGTATTTCGAGATTGTTGTGAAACTGAAATGGGGCAACCAGGGCAGAAATGGCATAACCCACAAAATGTCGAGCTGAGATAAATGTGTTAACAGTTTTAAAATATGAAGGCGGTTCATGCGAAAGTTGCAACAAAAACCGTATATTTCGCAATGAAATGCATTTTTTTGATTGATTCCACTTCTATTTGAGGAAACGCGTAATTTAAAGTTCCTTTCAATTATTTACTTAATTTTAGAACTTTTGTGGTTTCGTCACTTTTGCGCTGACCGCCTCAAATAATAGTATGAAAGACGAAGATCAGATTGAAAGCATAATTCTGCATAGAAAATGCGTCATCACTTTGTGGAGTGATAATTAATTAATTAATAACAATTACTTTGTTTAAACCACTGTCTTTAATGTTTTTATTATTTAAGTTTTTAATAGAGAAGGACTGAGTGGATAGTGCGAACGCAATCTGCCATATTGCGTGAGATATATACAAATATAAATGGAGAAAATAATATCATAAAAAGGATAAAATAATAATACAGAAATATATTAGAAGAAAATAGAAAATGAAAAACATAATAGTTAATAATAACATAGAATAAATTAAATTAATTTAATTCAAGGTATCGCCTTTCAGGGTGGTAGCCGCATCATCTGAATCCATCGCTCATTGAGTGGAGAGCTGATACACTCGGATGCAGCCACGATAATGGCGTTGGTTGACTTCCGTGTCCTGCCCCAGAAGCTGGCTAGTCGGTGGCGAAGTAAGGCGGGGAATGTGTGGACCCTCCTTGAGTGAGCATCGTAGAGGAACTGCAGAACCTCGGAAGGTGTAGAAATTGCCTGTATGCGTTAATGTAGCACACTCTCAGCTATTCCCATTGCGTTGCTGAGTATTGCGTCCATGGCTCAGATTTTGACGGCCTCCATGGTCGAGGGAAAAGGCTTTCGACTACGAATCCGAAGGTCGCGGGTTCAAATCCCGCCGTATGCAACTTTTTATTAATTAATTAAAAATAATATGTAGTATATTTGCGCACGTTCCAGAGTGGAAGATACTCTCAGTATCGCCCTGGTGAAAGACCACCATTCAAAATTGAAACTTTTCTTGAAATGGCTTTTAGTCGTGTTTAGTGACCAGATCTGAATAGCTAGGTATTTCCCGACCTTCCTCTTGCCTTTCTCCTTCCCCTCCTCAATACCTTCAGCCACACAACATTCCCCAATTGGGGATGCCATAGTCTCACTGCTCCAGACGGTTGGGAGCAGTTGGGACTCCTGTGGAATATTCAAATAAAAAAAGATGTGTATAGGGAAGTGCAGTATATATAAATATCTTAGCATATGACATACTAAAAACAGTGGTTTAAACATAGTAATTGTTATTAATCTATGAAAGTATAATCAAACCACAAGAAAAAAGTCTAGTCATGAATTTAATTAAAGATGATATTGACAGTTCTTTAACTAGAAGTATGATACCGATAAAAATGATGAGACGGGTTGGGGTAGCCGTAGTGGATTAGAGTGCAACTCCCGGATACACCATGAAGTCCTGGGTTCGAGTCACAGCTGCTACCATAACTTATTTTTTCTATCTTTTCGGTTTCTTGTTTCATTTCTAAAGTAATTAGTATTATCTGCAATGATTAAAAAAATCCTTTTAAAGAACAAATATTGAAATTTTAATTATTTAAAAATACAATAATAACAATCGACTATCGCTGGTTATTTTATTGGGTGAATCTTTATCGCCTTTCATAATCCGTTTTCAAATTATTTTGTCATATTTTTTTAACAACCCATGTTTCGAATTCCGCGCCGAGTTCATCAAATTTAAAAAAAAATTCGATCATTTGGAGCATACTTCAAATATTTATTAAAACTACGGCATAAATATTTTTAACCCATACTTCACTTAGCCGCCCGGGGTAAATTCCGCTAGCCAAAGTCCGTATCAAAATACACACTCAACGAGGTCACTATAGATATAAAATATCCAAATATTCAATCAATTATTTTGAGAAGGAAATGTCTCCTTGAAATTAAGATACTTAGAAAAAGCTTCCTTTTTTACTTTATTTTTTAACATCACAATGAATATCGCTTAGTAGCCATGTAGATAAATGCAATGAGATTGGTGGTTTCACTACTTCTGCTAGATAATCCCTCCTTTATTGGAAAAAAAACAACTTCCCAGTTTTAATATAGTCCTGACGAAGAGTACTTCAATCAATATATTAAATTAAAGTGGCTTAAAACAAATTAATTTCTTTATATTATGATTATGGCAAGCCAAGCAAGTTGGCAGTATACAAATCAGTGGATCGCCCCACGCTTACTTTTGTTTACCAGATCTGGATGTTGAACGAGCGTACACGCTCTAGGGTTCAAGCTACCGAAATGAGATGTTTTAGAGGAGTTGCAGGAGTCACGAGACGGGATCGAATAAGAAACTCGATGATACGGGAGGAGCTTAACATCGAACCACTATTACTCCTCACAGAAAAGTCGCAACTGAGGTGGCTTGGACACATATTAAGAATGCCAGAAGGACGAATTCTATTGGTCGAGTGTTATTCCAGAGGGAAGATGTCAGTGGGCCGACTCAGACGCAGATGGGAGAAGCAACTCCAGTGGCTGTGCGAGGAGAGGATGGACCTATTTGGATGGATGCCTTAAACGTAGCACAGGACAGGGACGCCTGGAGGCGCCTCGCCGATGCAATGTACCCCCGACCCGAGTAGAACAAGGGAAGAATATGTATGTATTACCATGAAAAATCAACCCCCTAAAATTTTACTGCTATCAATAGTCCTGCTACCTTAGGGCAAGCTATGTGATGAACTTATATATCTCTATGTTTGTGAAAAGTACCATTTCAAGTAAACAACTCCTAAATCTAGATGTAACGGCAATCAGTTCACTGGAAGAAACATAAAACTCTCTCACGGTGAATTTGGGTGTTATGAAATTTGCACAGCATTTTTTGCCAGGATTTTCATCAGCATTTCCGTTTGCGATGTCAATTCTACATTTAAAATATATTTGTATTAAACGATTAAAACCAAACAAGATGCTAAGTGTTCAATTAGAATAAAAAAATATGTTTAACCTGAAGGAATGCCGAATAATAACTACTGTTTCGTGTTGAAAAAAAAACTAATGGAAATACATGAAATCACCAGGCTGAAAAATTAATGAAAAAACACTTTTTATTTAAAAATCAGTTGTTAATTTAAAAAACTCAGTGTCACTGAAACACGACACACTCCGTTTTGAAACCGACGGATCCAATTTAATCCGAGCATTTATTCATATTACAAACCTTCCGTGTCTATTTATCGGTAGGGTTGACTTTTATAATACATTGGTGCAGAAATTTATCAGTTTCACGCACAAACGGGTCCAACCATTGTTAGGGCCCGGTTCTAATTCCTTGCCCAGTCGTGGTACCTCGCTACTGGGTACCTCGAAACATAATGCAGGTAGGTGCTCCATTAACACGGGACGCTTTGGCTCGGCTGCTGGTGGAAGATAAAATTATTACATAATGAAATTAATGTGTGCATTGAAATCGCACGCATTATTTCATAGAATGCACTTGGACAATGTTTATTCAAACTGCATGAAGCTCAATAATAAGCAACATATTGAATTATATAAATAAATAAAAAATTGTATGATATGCATTAAAAAAAACAAAGGTTTTTGCCACGTCATGGCAGATACTAGCGTGTTATTAGTAATTCATCACAATTAGTGATTCTTCATTTTTACACGAATTTTGCCATTTTCACTATAATAACGCGAATTTGCAATTTCTAGGCAAATAATGCTAATTTTCGTATGTTTAAGAAAATTTTCTGGTATTCTATAAGAAAATAAGATTATACATCTATTTTATGTGAATACCGCAGAAGAGTTCCAACTACTCCCAGCCGTCTGGAACCAGTGAGAGTATGGCATCGCCAATTGGGGAATATTGTGAGGCTGAAGGTAGTGGGGAGGGAAATAGGAAAGAGGGAAAATACCTGGCTATTCAGGTCTGGTCACCAAACATGACTAAAAGCCATTTCAAGCAACGTTTCAATTCTGAATGGTGGTCTTTCACCAGGGCAATACTGATAGTATCTTCCACTCTGGAACGTGCGGAAATATACCATATATTAATAATAATAATAATATTTATTAGAAACACATGTCATTTTACAAAAATATTCAAGAAGGCTTTGACTGTCCAACTAGAAACAAATCCCGTTTTAGGACAGTCAAATTGATAAGTTTAATTCATGTTAATATACATATACATGAAATAATATAAAAGAATCCATATGGTAAATTAATTTTTTTTTTGTTTTGATATAGTTTTTAAAGTATATTGCATTTTTTTTAAATTTATTGTGGAGTAATACTGAATTACAAACGAGGTATAAAAGATTAAAGTATACAGTATAAAAGTTTAAAGTATGATATGCATTTTTTTAAATTTAGTGTAGTGTATTAATGAATTACATATGAGATGTAAAAGTTTAAGTATAAAGTATAAAGGTTTAAAGTATGATATGCATTTTTTAATTAACTGTAGGGAATATTATTTTAACTGAATTATTTGTGAAACAACACACATTAATTAAATTAAATTTACTTGCGCACGCCGGGATTTAAACCCGCGACCTTCAGATTCGTAGTCGAGAGCCTTACCCCTCGACCATGAAGGCCGTCAAATAAATAAATATTTTCTTAAATATTGCCTTAAATATTTCCACAGCGTGTCTGAAAAATAATGCAAATTTGATAAAAAAAATAACGCGGAATTTTCAGGTCCCTAGTAATTATTGCAGAATAAAGTTCGCCTTAGTACTGAAAGAGTGGCATAGTCTAAAGGTAAAAGTTCTTTTAATATTTTAATATTGCCTACTATAGTACAGTAAAAAGGCGTCACTATAAATAAATAACACTTTATGTGCAATTCGTGAACACCGCAATAAGAGAACCTGCGCCGGGGTGTTCAAATTATTTTAGAACAATCTATAGGTCAACCTTTTTCCTAGTGATTTTTGTGAAATTGAATTGTTTTAAATTTCATTTTGAATAACTGCATTTCACAAAAACCTAAAACGGAAATTTCTTAAATAGCAACAGAATATTTACATTCAATGAACACCTCACAAGAAGAAGCTGTATAAGAGATTGTTTTGAGGTTATGTTAGAAATGTGTAAAGATTAACTCCTTTTCTGGATAGCCGATCGTCAAACTGCGACATTGATGCAAAAGACTTGTGCTTGCTTAAATAGGTGCGGCCGTGAGCCAGTCGAGGGATATTTACGAGCTGTCAAGCGCATAGAATGCCCTATAAAAACACAAATGGAAGGCATTGTGAGAACTTTAAAGGAAATGTGCATAAAACGTTTGGAAGTAGGCGGAAAGCGATCATGGCAATGGAAACTACTTTCCTTTTGACTTTTCCCCTTTCAGAGTCCATTAAGATAATGGCTATCGGATTATCAGGGGAGTGGGAGGGGGAGAAGGAAATAGAAGTCACGGAGGGATGGTAAGGAGGTGGTAGATGCAACGCAAAGTAACGAATACGCTGATAAAGACAATTTTCTTCAAAACTTATATAACTTCTGTACACTAGTTTAGTTTAAAAAAAAGTTATAAACGGTTTCAAGTGTATGTATATATATATATATTTAATAACATTATTTACATAGAATGGGAATTTGAACGGACGGGTTAAAACCTTTTTTTTTAAATCATCGTTAGCCCCTAAATAATTGTTAAAGATGCCTCTAAAATCGCTAAAAATCAATTCCTTTAATTGCCTATATTTCATAAGGTAAAAAAAATAATAAAATACTTCTCATCCGTACTGGATATTTACTAAACCTTTAATTCAAAAAATAGATCATTCAGTTTGTATGGGTATGTTGGCCTACAATCCAAAATTCAGTTTTGTATGAAACAGGCACCGCAGCCGTTCCGCTTAATATTTTGGAACTGGATGTTGGAAATTGAACTCCTCTATGCAGATTATACAGCTAGGAATATAGGACTCGTACCCATTGTTATTTATTATTTTATTACGTTTATTTGATCTTTAGTTATAATATGCATACTTAAATATTATTTTGGCATAGGAGGCCCTGGACATTCCCCCATTTCTGGGGCAAGGATTTTAACCTTTGGTACGATTAGCTCCCGCGATCTGATTTTACGCGCGGCCTGCCCAAGTATATTTTCGTAATAACTTACTTATTGTTTGCAAAATTTTAAAAATTGTACCTATCTATCATAAGTACTTTCCCCGGAATAGCCATTATATTCAGACAAATAATTTTTTACCATTGCCGATCGGATACGACGGCGTTCAACTGAAATAAATTATGCGTGTCCGATGGCTATTTCGGCGAACTAAAAGTTAACCAGAGAACGGATTGTTCTTGGGTCTTGAAAGAAACCATATCGTAAGTAAAAA
Organism: Halesus radiatus; assembly: GCA_022606495.2. Taxonomy (NCBI): domain Eukaryota; kingdom Metazoa; phylum Arthropoda; class Insecta; order Trichoptera; family Limnephilidae; genus Halesus; species Halesus radiatus. Next base: position 75,444 of record JAHDVE020000124.1, read on the forward strand.
ATATAAAAACCGACAAGTCATTCTAAGGATGAGCCACCTTCGGAAGTTCAAATTGCAATTGCTCTTAAAAATTAATAATGCAGCAGAGCTTAAAAATCGTTTTTGGATAACACGAATAAACATAGTATTTACGGGTACGCACAGTGTATACACAAGAGTTTATAAAAATATGCTTTCAACATTTGTTTTAAACTGTCGTTATTAATTTATTTTGTTGCATTTTGTATAGAAAGCTCAAAAGGTCCTAACTAGCCCTCCTTCCCGGAGCAAGGCTTGCATAATTTATCCGCCGTCTCGGTATCATGCCTCCCCGTGAATCTGCCCATACATCCGAAGACAAGCCGCCTGGAAAACGTTGTATTGGACGATCACCATCTGAATTTATATTGAATTATAAAGCTGACTTGTTCCTGTGAGAATCTTCACGGAGAAGCTCACATTCTTTACACTTTATAGTGAAGGTATAAGGAAATCTACTTACTTCAGAGCACTTGTTGGTAATTGGAAAATATTAAATAATTTCCCACCTTTATAATGCAATCACTTTTGAATTTTAGTTTTTTATTGACGCGAAATTACATTTACGAGTATTTTTAGAAAACTAATCATTTTAAGTGTCTATAAATAAAACTTTTTATGGTATTGTCAGTGTAGTAAGTGAAACTAGTTGGTTTGTTGGTAACACACATCACAAGTAAACCTTTATATTAGTGCGGAAGATAACATTACCCCCATTGACATATATTTTAAATATGATCTCAATCACAAATTAATTTTCTCCAAATAATAGTTCATTTTCAATCATGAAAGTTGTTAGGGGTGCGGAAAGGATGGAAGGATGGACTAGGCAGTGTAAGGAAGGAGGAGAGGATCGTGCCCCAAGTTGGCCGCCAGTGTTAGGGGTACGGAAAGGAGGGAAAAGAGAGGCTCGACGACATCCACGTTGGTCGACAGTGTTAGGGGAGGGGAAAAAGGAGGGAAGGATGATGAGGAAAAGCCCCACGAGGAGAGTCAGTGTTAGAGTTGGATTGAGAGGAAAAGGGGAAGAAGAGGGTCGGTGTAATCTAAGGAGTGCAACTCACCCTGAGATCAGATTCAGGACTGGACCCTGCTCCACTGTGGCATAGCTCAGCTGGTACAACATAGCGTTTCTCTTTCTCAAAGTCAAATGGGTCGGCCGCAGCCTTAGAATTGGAGTGGTATCTAATCTATTTAGTTGAAGAGAATGCGTGCTTCCAACTCAGGATTTATTTATAACAAATACGGGTTTCACCAAGAAGGTGGTATCTAAGCTGTTTTAGACAAACCTCTCTCTCTCTGAAGGATCTCCAAGCGGTCAAGTTAATAGAAAAGGCACAAATATTCAGAACACAATAAGAAGGAAAGTTTTCACAGCGGCTTACATGAGTAGCTGGTAGTCAGGCGACGCCAACGGCAAGCCGGAGTCCATGTGGCCAGCGTCCAAGGTTCACAAGTATTAAACATTCCCACACTAATTTTAACAGTTTTAGGGTCACCAGACCAGGTGTTTACAAGGAGCTAGTGTAATAACTATCTACTACAGGCCCAAGCCCACGTGCAGTTGATGGTTCCATGTCTGGAATCGGATGATGCAATAAAGAGCGACTGCATGCTCAAAATATGCACGCAGCTGATGATTTGGTGTCTGGGATCTTAGTGCGAATGGAAGAATGGCGGGGATCGCTTCGCGGGACAACGCCGTTTAGTCGCCGGAAATTGTCTCAGCGCTCTTATTGGTTGAAAAACAAAGATGGCCGGTGGAAATTTACCGGATTGGTTGATTATGGTCATGTGATTCCAAGATGTACTGTTATTGGTTGAGGCGTAACGTTTTGCAATCGAGTGGCTAGAAGTATTTAAGAATCTTCTATTCGTTACGTAACAAAGTGCTCACATGGAGTATAAACCGATTTTTCTACAAATTTAAGCCAAACTATACAATAACACAAAATATATTTCAACCTTTTATACGCATGGAAAATTAAAATTTTGGTTTTACCTTGCAAATTTTTATCTTATCAATATATTATCTTGAATTTATGGATTTTACTCATTAAGGTTTTAGTCATTTATCTATTATCTACTAAATTTTTTATGAGCTTCATGTAAATTTGCCTTCCCCTATCAACAAAGCTTTTCTCTTTAATCTCCTTAACTTCGTATAAATTAAAAAAAAGTGACATTACATTCTCTTTAATAGCATTCAAATATAAATCAGCCATCCCTATCCTCTCCCTTTGCATTGATTTCCATGAACACTTTGAAGGGTGTAAGACAAAGACAATTATATAAATAAATCATCCATAACAAATTATAATATACCTGCTCCCGATGAGTTGATGGAACTCCGGGAAGGAAGATATAAGCAAAGCATTAAAAATCAATAAAATATTCTAACGACAAATAATACCCCTGTCAACGCTAAGTGCTTCAAGATTTATTCTTTTGGATATTGTTAGGATTTATTTTGCCCAGTTCGGCTTGCTTTGTAACATATGTATGAGGTTTTTTTTCCTCACTTGATTCTGTTTTGTCGATTGTATTAAATTTATTTTGTATTTAATTCCAAATAGGAACTAATAAAAGTTTTTAAAAAATCATGAAATTAGCCGTTCAGCTGAGATTTTTGTTTAAAAAAAAAATCGAAAACGACAATAAAAAGCTAGATGCGTACGTGTGCGATATTTTCGAAGGTGGAACTAATGTATGTGTTGCTCGTTGTAAAAAATATAAATGAACTTTTTTTTAACCTACTTATATCATATTTTATAAGACAATAAATTTTATTCTGTATTTGAAATGTACAATGTTTTTTTTATTCTGTACAAGAAAAAAAAACAGGTTTTATCATGGTCGTGTAATTTCCAATAAAAACGGCGTTATAAATTTTCAGTTTCTGTTCGTTCTTTAAGGGAGAAAACACACAACAACCATGAAGGTTCTGTAATTAGCGAAGTGTCAGTTTCCACGCATCGTCTCCGACAGGGGTTGATTTACACCCCGACCGTTTGGGAACGATATTATTACGCCTAATCAACCCCGTGAAATAGTCGGACACGGCGACCTACCAGCAATGTTCGAACACTGAACGGGATGGGAACATGTTTCCACGTGCACCGCCGATGAATAAATCATGCTATTAATTAATTATGCAATTGGATGCTGGTCTAACTAAAGAGGAATAAAATTAATTAACCGAGTACAATTTTAACAGTTCGTGGAACGCAGTACGTCGCTAAATGCCTTTTGTGGTAGCGGTTTACAATGTAAAAATCATTTTTACAATATTTATTAATTCTTGTTTCGTTTAATTCTCAAAACTATTACTCTATTAAATTTAGATTTTTTTTTCAATTAATAAAATAGTCTTAAGAATATATTGCAAAAATATTGCACAGAAATGGTAGTTTTTAATTTTATTTATTTTTTAAAATATGTTAAGACAACAAATACGTTTAATAACGACGACTTTCGTAGACATCCTGTTGAGATTCTTGACAATGAATCCAGATCTCGCGTGTTTAAATCCCGGCGTCCGCAAATATTTTTTTATTTAATAATTTGGGTTATTTCATTAATTAATATAAAATAATTCAGAGTACATTTCAGAGTGGTAAATACACTTAATTAAAGTCTTGGTAAAAGTCCACCATTCAGAATCAAAACGTCACTTGAAATAGCTTTAGCCATGATTGGTGACCATATCTAAATAGCCAGGTACTTCCCAACATTCATATATACTTCCCTTCTCCATTCCCTTCAGTCACACAATATGCCCGAATCCCACTGGCTTCGGAGAGTTGGGACTTTTGCACGGCATTTGCATAATTTTTTAATTTATTTGTTAATATTTTAATATTAACCTTTACGTACCTGACGTTAAAAATTACGTACAATCCGAGAGGGGGCCTTTAGGTCCCCCATAATAATCGAGAAGCAACCGTGGCTCTTAATATTCCTTTTGCCCTTTCCAGTAACTCTCTGATATTACTTACTAATGTTTTAACCGGACATCGCACGTATACGGCCAGCAGTCAATCATTAAATGATACAAAAAGATAATTGTAGCCTTTTCCAATAATATTCACCTGTTACGACCGCACTCGCGGCTTGTTTGCGACGAGTTTTTTTTTTGAGTAATGGGGATATAAACGGGGAATTCTTGCATCGTGGAGGGAGAGTACAATTTCAAATTTGTATATATTATAGGAAATATTAGATCACTATTAGTTGTATTACACAAAAAAATATTCTTTATCATAAGGTGTGTGAAAAATTAGTACAAAATAGTAAATTAAATAAACTCACCGAAGTATATTGGTATTACAAAATAGTTATCATAAATTCTTTAAATATTTTAATTATTGATCACAGAACTTGCTATGGAATTTTATTTGTTACAGTGACTATAATGTTATAATTAATTGAGTTTTTCAAGGCAATCGAGGTTCCATAAATTCTTGTGTTTTCTGTACATAGAATCTTTTTGAATAAACCGTTTTCAGGTGGCCGGTAGGTAGGTACCGGTAGGTAGCTACAGTATTATTTAATATCAAAACAGTAATGTGATTTTTTTTTAAACGGAAATCGTTTATCAACCGAAATTTTTTCTAAGAAACTCTGACTTAAATTATAGTATTCGATCTAAAAATAAATTTAAATATCGCACCAAAATCTATTGAATGTTGGACAAACACCTGCCCATGTGCCTTTTATGCAACAAAGTATTAAGCCATGACGCTATGAAACCACCCAAGCTGGAGGATCGTCTGAGAAGGTATCACGCTGATAAATCAATGTAAAGAGTTAAAATACTTTCAAACACTGAAAAAAACTGCAGAGGAGACCCACGTAGGATTGTATGTTCGCTTCGACTTCCAAAAGAGACAATGATGGTTTGCGGACGTCTTACAATATCTCGCTACTAATGGCAAAATCAGGAAAGCCGCGTACTATCGGGGAACAGCTTATTTTGCCAGTCATTGAAGATGTCTTAAAAAGTGTTCTACACAAACCTGCTTATGATATACTCAAAAGAATTCCTTTGAGCAACAACAAAAATCAGAGACGTATCGATGAAATGAGTTATGATGTTGTAAGCCTCTTGTGTAATTATCTGTAAACGACTCATTTCTCCATTCAACTGAACGAGTTAACTTTACATAGTAATCAAGAACTACTATTGAACTACTATATATTAATTTTATTATTGACCAAGAAATCTATGAAGAACTTTCATCAATTACTCCTTCACACTGAAGTACGCTGGCTGTCAAAAGACTTATGTTCGACTAGATTTTTTTTTTCAATCTTTGTGACTGTTTTACAGTTTTTGAATGATAAAGATCCCATTTTAAAAGAAAAAATAATCAAATTCAAAACAGACATTGCATATTTAACAGATCTGTTTGCTTAATTTAACGAGGTTAACCTTCAGTTACAAGGTGACAGTCTAAATTTCATAAAAACAAAGTCCATCATTGCAGCTTTTCTTGTCAGAATGAAACTAATGAAGCAAAACATTTTTCGGCGCGAATTTTCCCAGTTTTCCAATTTAGCGCAGACAAACAGTCAGAATAATGACGTTTCAGCTTACGTTCAACATTTAAATGTCCTTCATACAGACTTCAAAATTAGGTTTGAAGATGTATTGACTATGGATATACCACCGTGAATTGTCAACCCATACTGTTACATTTAAGAAACGGATATCATGTTACGAGAAGAACTGAGCGGAATAATCACTAACGAAGAACTTAAGGTACAATTTAGAAAGGGATATCAGCAATTCTGGCTTCAGATAGATATACCTGTTACATATCCTGCAGTATGACCTACCGCGAGAAAGTTTTTTATGGCTTTTCCATCATCATACCTCGTGGAAAGGGGTTTCAGCGCGGTTGACAATCTCCTTACAAAAAAAAAGAAACAGATTGGAAATCACTCACCGAGGAGATTTAAGGTTAAACCTGACTAAATTGAAGCCGAATATTAAGATTTTGATATCAAACACCAGGCTCATCCCTCCCATTAAAAGCATTGATTTTTTGTGTTTTTGTTTAATGTAAAAATAACAGATGTGCATTTTGTTTCGTTTTAATTACTAAATGTATAACTAGAAAACCTAACATATATTTTATTTTAAAGATTTCCACTATACAGTAGTACTACAGTAAACCCCAGAAAAGCGTGTTACTCTGTGAATGATTCAAAAAGAAATTTATAATTGATAAATTTGTAAAAAAATCAATATTAGGAAAGCACGGGACTGAAAAGTTTGGGAACCTCTGCCGTAAAGGATTATTTCTGCTGTACGTCCTCATTTGTAAAGTAAGTACGTAAAGAGGACATGCGGCCGTATAACCAAACTCAATTATATTTGCAGGCGTCTTAAGTGGAAATCCGCTAAACAAAATGTTTTCACTAACAATAATGCTGAGTCTCCGAAGGAGTATGCAGTGATGATATACGGCCGAATTATAAAATACGACATACTTATATATGCAGACGGCTTAGTGAAAATACGCTATATATTCCTTATTGCATATAATATATCTAAATGTCTCCGATGGGGTAAGCGAAAGGATATACGGCTGAAGGTATAAAAAAAGTCGATATACTTATAAATGAGGACGTACAGCAGAATTAATACTTTAGGGTACCAACTATCGGAGTGGTCAACTATCGGAAGGATTAACTGTCGGAGGGATCAACTATCGGGGTATCAACTGTCGGGGGCCAACTGTTGGGGGGGCAAATGTCATGGAACCACCTACGAGAGCAACTCGTTCCAAAATCCTGTTTAAATCTAATAACACCAGAACTGAGAATTACAAACACTCGATTGTACCTAGATTAGACGAATTTATTAATAGATACGCAGATATAGCGAATCTATTTAACTGCACGGAAGGTAAGTACAAGAAGGCTATACATATCATATATTTTCAATCAATATTAATTTAACTTGTGTTTACTATATGTTTTATATGATTCCATGACAGTTGGCCTCCCGACTTGCTCTCGTAAGTATATGAAATTGAATGAGATTAATTAAATCAGGGTTGTCTATAATACCATTTACAATTTTAAACGTAAATATCAAGTCGGAAATAATTCTTCGATCTGAGATATTTAGAAAATTTATTTGTTTCATAGAGTAATTATAGTTAATGCTTTCAATGGGAATACTCAGTTTATAATTAATGTCTTATGATGGGTGTTAAGATATGTACCCAACTTACTTTAACCAGTGATTGGAGAAAAAAATGCAAAGGAAATTTTGGTATCCAGTGACATTTTTGTAGTTTTTTTTTTCCAAATTTTTTTTTCGAATAAAACCCATATAGAAGTTAACTTTAACACTCATTATCGCATGGCATGTCGTGTCAGATGGAACCGCCCAACCCCACCCCCCCCCCCCCACCTCGACCCTACCTGTTAAATACCTACGGAATGTTTATGTTTGTAGGTGAAATTTAAAAAAAAAAAATATATATATATATACATTTGATAAATATCGCCAGGGATCAAAATTTCATTTTTCATTATAATTAAGATCAGGAATTACTGGTTAAAGTAATTCAGCGACGTCTCTTATTATCCTGTATAAATAAAATAATTACAAAAATAAATTAAATTCGCTTAATATAATATCACTTATTTTTTTCTTACTGGGTTTGGAATCACAATGGTTTTGTAATAATGTTCTGTTAGTATAATATTTATCCCTGATGAAGGAACGGTTATTCCGAAACCGGTGGTGGAAACAATATACTGTGTATCCTGATGAGGGAAGCTTCACTTTCGAAACATGTTGACATTTATATATTAAAGAGTGGTGTAAACAGAGTATATATTTTATATAAATTAAAAATATACTTTGTATTTACCACTTTAATTAAAATATATAAATATTTCTCTACATGTTTCGATAGCAATGCTATCATCTTCAGGAATAAATGAATACTAAAAAATAATTTCAAGTATAGAAAAATGATTATTATTTTTTAGTATTCATTTATTCCTGAAGATGATAGCATTGCTATCGAAACATGTAGAGAAATATTTATATATTTTAATTAAAGTGGTAAATACAAAGTATATTTTTAATTTATATAATTAATAATGCCACAAAGTTACCAAATATTTGAAGAAATTATATATTTTATGTTAATTTTATTAATAATTACACCACAAACAATTTTACTTTTATTGAATTTATTTAATTTTTGTATTGAACAATCACAAAGTATTAGAATAATATGCAAACAATAGAATAATATAATTATCTTCATGTTAAAATATCGTGAATCCTATAAGTTGTAAGAAAATACTCGTTTACCTACGAGAAAAACATACTGCTACGGTGAACGATACCAAAATATTGAATATTTTATACACCCACTCGCCTCTTCTGTCAACGTAACTTCAGATAAAATAGCTTTATGGAAAATACTCTAGACGCAAACCTTTTCCATTGCACCTGATCTGCCATCTAGCGGTGCAAGTCGAAGTGATTTATACTGCTTCACTTTACACTCCCTAGAAACTCACTTTGCATCGGAAACACCAAATTCAGCGAGCGGTCAGCTTTTCAGAGAGATATTTTATTTGTGCTGTTTGAAACCGCATAATAAAATTTTCAATTTAACACGGATTTTTATTGTAAATTAATTTAAAAAATATGGTTGAATTTGATTTCTGAAAATGTTTCAATTCTCATCGAAAGCCATAATCCCAAACTCATTGGATGAATTTTAGCAAAATTTCTATTTTCCCGTATAGTCATTTTAGCACACCATTATGTAAGAAATCTTTCGGTGAAGATAAAAAAAAATGTTTTTATACAAGAGTATGCTCAAAAAATAATATTCCTAGAAATTCTTGAAATTAATTGTCAGAACTGGGAAGAGTGTGTGTTTTTTGCTTTTAAGACGTGTGTAGCGGAAGAAAAACAGTCGTTTTTCATATTTACGGCGTGTTTTATTCTCTCCTAGGCCAATAAATGTTGGTTCCAGTTCCTACCCGCGGTGGAGATGTGTGCGGGGAACGTGATTTCTCCTTGGGAATCCACCGTATAAATAAGCACCAGATGACAAACATTTGACATATCATGAATACAGAATGATGAAAAATGGCAAGCGTTGAATTTTTCATTTCCGCACAAGGCGGAAATAGCCGAAAATCTGCTTCCCCTGTCTTATAGCGCCATGATGACACTTTTATATAACGAGATTTCGTTTGGAAAGCGCTTTCGATTTTAATAACGGCCTTTTTTATCGGCTCGCAAAATGATAAATACTCGCGTTGGCAGAGCAAAATCACCATGAATATAATGGCACACTTGAACCTTGCGATTTAATACGTCTGCGGGATATGGTTAACACGTCTCAATAACAAGGTGTTTTCAAATAAATACAACAAGTCTTCACGTTTTATTATACTGAAAATCGGTATAAATTCATTTCAATGAAATTTACTAGATAAATTCGTTTTTTTTTCAGATTGAAAAGAGAAATAATCGTCTGCATAAATACTCCCTGATGTAAAGCTCAAGCTTGGTTCACTCGTGGTGTCAGATCGGGGTTTATTTCGAATAATAATGGTTAGAGTGCAAGTTGACATAAAACCTATTCTGTATTATTTACGGTCGAATCGAACGTACTCCGCCCAACAATAGAAAAAATATACTCTTCCATCTTCCATCACGGAGTAAGACCGGAAATGGGACATTTTAACCCTTAAAATATTATTTCGCAGGGGTTCGAACGACCTCTTTTATGTCGTCTCAATGGGTATCACCTGCGCCGAATTTTAGGAGGGGGTTGGTATTTTACTCCGAAAAAGGTTCCTGAAAAACATAAGCCCCCTAGCGATAAGCCGGGAAGACCGAGAGGGTACGTGCGCTGAAACATGATTAGCGGGCGCGGGTTGGGTCCGTTCCTCACCTCCTTCTGCCCTCATTTCCCTCCTGCTCTCCTAGCTCTCCTAGCTCCGACGACAATGCCAAATCCTTTGATGAAATCACCAATATTACAATCACACAATTCATACAAAACAGAGGGACACAAAAAGACTGACGGATTCAGTTTTCAATAAATCATGCACAAAGCCTGTTTGATGTTTCATAATTAGCTTGTAGTTAACAGATTGCTTTCGAACGTACACACAAATCTTAAAAAATTAATTTGCTTGATGAACTCAATTGTGTTTAATTCACTCAATAAAATTTTGGAATGTTGGATTTAACGTTACTGTGCGACCTACAAATTTAATATAGAAATTAATATTATTGAGAAGGGTATAAACACCATTATGTATCTTGAAATCAGAAATATTATAAATTTAAAAAATAATCAATCGTGATGATGTCTAAATAATACGCTCATTGTTTTAAATGTATACCCATAAGTAAATGAATTAATATTCTTCTTTAAATCGATTGTGTTTAACTCACTCATTAATTAAATTCGGTGAAATAGAGAGATATTCAAATGATGTCAGTGATAGACACCTAATTTTATGCCCACGAATATAGAAAATGGTATTAACATTTTGTACGTAACCAACGCCCTAAATTTTTTTGAAAAAAATATCGACGAATATTGGTAGGCAAATGGGGGATTTTGTGTGAATGTGTAAGCAAGAATCATAATATGCCAACAGAGGGGAGATTCAAAACAGCTCGCAGCGTATCAAATATGTATCCTTACACGCCGTCACTAACACTTTCACCTAAACGAAATCCACGACTCTTGCGACCAGGGCGACAGAACCTCTAGGCGATTCGCTTTAAAGTAACACCGATCCTTGTTTCATACAAACAAAACAGCGTGCGATTTAACACGTCGCGTCGCGGAGAAAGTGAGAAATATAACGGTCTTTATGACAATGGATGAGCGCAGAGACAGTGGGAAAATTCCCTATATCCCGGGTACACATGATGCAAGGGACAATCCCCTTGCGCTTCCTGTGTTCCTGGTAAGTAGCCGACCATAAATAATATTTTTTTTCGGGAAGAGGAGTGGATACTCATATGTTTTAGTATCGGGATAATAGAGCTAATGCTTAGTTGTTCTATGAAATATGTGATGTCGAAATGAAAATAAGAATATTTTTTTCACGAGGATGAACTAATGTTTTTAAAAAAACTTGCATCAACCATAAGGCACTCCACCCAAAATTGGGTCAAAAATAAAAAGTTCAATAAAAACGATAATATCTTTTGTGTAAAAGATAAAAAAATAATGTTTTTTCTTAAAATTACCTATTTACCTGCCAGCCATGTAGACTGTTGCATACTAATATAATTAAAACACAGTTTTATTACAGTTTAAAAGGAATAAAATAAGTTCAGTAATTATTTCATAGTATTAAAAATAGTACTTGCGTGGCGGTCGGTGACTTTTTGTACAAGGGATGCTTGACAACCTACTATCAAATTTAATATACAAATCTGTAAACCAGCCCATGAGCAAGAATCAATTACTAATAAAGAGAGTATATAGATCATTTACACTCCGCAACATTACAGATTCAAAATATCTTAAACTTCGTATAACAAAAAATCCACGAGGTAGGTACCTGAGTTTTCATTTAAATAAACTTGAGCTCGATTTGACACTTCTTATTTATTTCTTGATGTCATGTACGGAATGGGAGTCAATTTTCCAGTTTGCAGAATTTCTTTTTTAGGTGAATGGCCGAGGCACAAAACTTTTTTGCATCAATGATTCAATTATACAACCACTCAATTTACTATTATCGTTTAGAGTTTTAGAACACGTCGGTGAAGTATCCATATTATTTTCTGTGTTATTTATTTATTTAAATAATGGATTAAATAAGTAATCGAAGGATATCCAATGATTCAATATCTCGGCTTCAGATTCAAGCCAAACTATCAAAAATACGTCACGCAAACAAATGTCTCATCGTTCTAAAAACAATCAACCAACTCGAAATATGTATGCTGTTCTGTGCATTATGCTGATATGGGGCTAGCCTCAACCTAGGGCGGCAATGTAATAGTACAGAGACAGGTTAACTAACCTTGAGGACAGACGCAAGGGTTGATCTCAGGGTTCCACCAGGTTAGCTCAGTTGGTAAGGGCATCACAGTTCTTGTCTCAAAGTCGCAGATCGGCGCAGCCTCAAATCGGACTCAATGGAAAAGGTACTTAACTACCAATGAAAAGATGCGTGCTTTCTAGACAGGGTTTATTTTACAGGTAATACATACGGGGTTCAAAACAAGGGGGCAGTACCTAACCTAATTTGAGTCTCGATAATCTCTCTCTCTCTCTGGTGAATCTCAAACCGGGCATGTTATTCAAAGGGCACAGTTACTACAGAACAGAAAGGAGGGTTGAACATACTACTTACATGAGTTGGTCAGCGACTAGTGTCACGTTCTTTCAGTGTAAAAAAATGTGATGTCGAGGGTCTCTTGATTTCACACGTTCAACATCAAGCAGGAAACAACCAGTTAATGCACTGGTCACTGGCTTTAATATTTAGGCTTATGCAAAGACAACGAGTTTACAATATACTGATGCAATGGCGGCAAGATGGCGCCAGAAACTACGCAGTGTGGCCGCGCGCCCGAAGTGCACGCCGTATCCACCTCAATGTTCGGCTGCCGCAATCTGAGTGAGTTTAAGATGGCGTATCGCTTTCATACTGGCGGGCCCTCATGCATCACGTCACGTAGGCAGCTTACAAGCGAAGTGGTGCCGTTGTGTCAAACGCCAGGATCCTTCCTAGCGTGTGTTCGAGAAAGTTCTAGTAACTTCCTTTTACGGCTAGATTCTTCTATTAAATTGTAGCTAATCTTGTTACATAACAATGGCTATAAGCATTAAAGTCGTTTTTGCACGTTGGATGCTCTCCTCAAAACGGCATCCAGTGTTCTAACATATTGGAAGGCAGGACTAAATGCGCATGCGCCAAAGTATTTCACTTTCAAACTTTAGGGATACAAAATAGAACAGAGCATTCGCTGTACCATATGTGTGTTTCTGCGCATAGACATGTACAAGTATTTCGACTTGCTCCGTGAGTCGTATCGTTCTGTGTGTGTTAAATCTCTGAGGACGGGACGGTGTCAAATTACAGTAAGGCTATTTACGGCTAGAAAAAATCTTTGTTACGCTAAGGAAAATATACTATGAAAAAAAAATCAAAAGATTTTTCTCTATAAAACGCAAGAGATGCTGAGCATCCACCGCATGTATGGACGGACCGCGCCAGCTACCTACCTACAGAATTACCTAAGTAGTTATTCCAGTAAACGTATTCATACACAGGCCTTGCCTATGAGGGATTTTCGGAATAAAAATTGGAAACTAATACTCCACCAAAAAATATTTCAACTATATATATGTTCAATAATACAGTCGATAATCTCATAAAGCCTCCTTGAAAAATATTTTATCTAAAATACTGGTGTTTTTTTACAAGGAATAACTTGTGTTTAAAATTACCTCGAATCAAGCAGAAGAAACTCTTCCTAGAAATGGTTCAATAATAACATTTATCATAAGTTGATATTTTCGCATCACCGCTGACCCCTGCCCCCGAATAATAGAAACAGCCGTAGCATTATATTGAACGCGAGGGTCAAATCAAATCACACGATAGGATAAAGGAATTGCCCTCTTTCCAAAATATATTTCGTCCATTTTTATTTTTGTATCTTATTCTGCAAAATAAATTGGTAAACCTGCCCCCCATCGGGGATACTTGAGCATTGAACGCTTTGCGCAGAGAAGGCTTCACTTTTATTTTAAGTGTTCACGAATGAGAAGTCGCTGTTATACTAAAATTTTGGCTGTTTTCTTTTAGGTATTTTATTTATCGATATATCGGTGATTGCTCGACCTCAAAGCCACCATGACTGCGGAATCATAAATATTCAAATATTATTCATTATTAGCCCCGTTATTAATTAATAATTATATTTAATGGAATATTAAACTTATTGTAGGATTTGTGAAGCTGAAAATTTTAATATTTTCTGCTTTCGAATAAATAAAAAAATGAAAATCTTTTTTTCCATTTTTTAATTTAAATGTTATTTTTCTATTTTTTATTGAAATTTAACCAAACTTCTATCTCCTTGAAAAGAAGCTATGCTGACCATTACACCACCAACTATTTTAAGAACTGAGACGTAAGTTCATAATGTGTACTGAACATAAGAATGATATTTTAATGAATTTCTGAATTAGAATGTTACGTGTTACATACTTACTAGTGGTGGGCGAAGCGGCTCTATGATCCGGATCCGGATCACTCACTGCAGGTTCGCTGATCCAGCTCGATTGAACGACGGTTCGCGTCTCCCCGTACCATGCCCTCTCCCTCGCTCCCTTGGCCCTCCTAATGACGTCCTTAAGACGCTCTTACACGATATTTTTTTCATCCAGTTTTCATGTGGATTGTCTTTACAGAGAGCTCATTTAGTGATCCGGCTCACTAAACCGAGCCGATTCGCCCACCGCTAATACTTACATCACAACCAAAATTATATTGTTTAATAATGAATTATTAGAAATGCATACGATTAAAGCGGTTATTGTCGCGACCTGGATTTGAATGACCAGATCTGCCACTAACCCGTCAAATGCTGTACCAATCGAAATATAGATCCGCTGTGTTCTCCCAACAAACATGATGTTTGACAGTATAATCTGCAGGGCTTCCTGTGAGGAGTAAATATAAAACCTAAGTTTTTAAGATGTATTAAAATAAAAAATCCATTTGTAAGCGAACATTGAAAAACCAAATTCGTCGCTCAGTGGTGTCGTCGAATATTTATCGGTAAAATAAATGGAATGTTAAATAAAATAAAAATGAATAGAATTAATGACTTAAGAAACGGTCAAGAAAAATAGTTTTTAAAAATCTTTATTTCGATTTGTTGAATATCATTTATTTTAATGGATTTATGAATATAAAAGAAGCTCACAAAGGATAACGCTTTCCATTTATCTTCTCCCGCGTAGTCGTGGCGCATTCCTCCTGCATGCTAAGAGAAACCTTCTCGTAATGATGCATAAAATGAACATTTACAATCTTTGTTTGGCCCCCTTTACGTCGAGACCCCCTCCCGTTTCCTGTTTAGCCCATCTCAGGTTTTCCGGTAATGTCGATTTCCCGTCAATCGTTTTTTAAGTCACGTTTCCCGAAAGTTCCGTTTATTTTCCCTTCTTCTATTTCCCACCCCGTCTACCCGTCGGAAGGTGCAGCCAGGATCGCTGTAAAGATTGTAGCGCGAGATTGCTAGTTCATTTGATTTATTGACTTTCAAAGCAGGTATCAGAGGCCTAACTTTCATTTAGATAATCGATTTTGTAGCCCTTAGCCTTGCAGCGTATATTGGATAAACTGGGTTTATTTACACTTCTGGGTTTTGAACCCTTCCTTCGATCTATTTCCTCGTACAAAATGTAAAAAGTATTGTAATATAGCACCATGTTAGACCTTTTGATACATTTGCAAAAACCTTTTTTTGGATTTGCCTTTATTGTTTCTTGATCGTCGTGTGATTTGGTATATGAGGTAAGAAAGAAAAAAAGCATTAACGATGTTTTAAATACGAACAAAGCAAATCAATAAATTGTAATTTTATTCAATTTATTGGAATAACTTATTGAAGCTTATAAGTCTCATTGTATTTAGAAAATATGAAACAGAAAAGGGCACCCACGACCTCTCTCTTAAGGTACGACCGTTACCTTTTTTATTTTCTTATGGAAATGTTAATACATATCCCATATAAATAAAAATCGAATAGGTGCATCCGAGACACTATCTAGGTAGAAAATATATTCGGGTAAAACCTCGCAATCATACAAAAAGGTAGCAACCAAAAGCATTGGTAGCATTGAAGATAATATTGGTTTTTTTTAATTAAAATATGGTATTGATGAAAATGACGGAAAATAATTTGGTCTCATTAACTCAGTAGTAGAGTGTTGTTCCAGTAAGACAGAGGTTCTGTGTTAGATTCCTAGATGCGACCATTATCTTTTTCTTTGTATTTTTTGTTTCATATTTTCATTTGACTTTTTTTTTAATTATGTGTGTTTGTAAGTGACCCTGCTACCTACTGTTACAATTGGGTTTTTGTTACGTTTTTTTTATCGAATTATATTTTACGAAAAATAATCTGACCGTATAACATGCCCAAATATGATTATACTTCAATGTCAATCAATTCCTTTTCAGTTACCAGTCGTAGAAAGATTTCATTACGATAATGTGAGCAAATTCCGCCCTTGGCGATTTTTTCAAATGCTTATGAGTCTTGGATATATCACGTCGTCTCATTGGAGGCAGGGATACCTACGTCCGTAAAACAAAACACAAAATAGCCACAATTATTTAATATTTTGTTTTTGCGAAAATTCAAATTACTCAATTAATTAATAAATTAAAATTAAATTTAAGCAAAACCAAATTTTTGAACATCGGAAACAAGAGAATAGCAGATACTCTTTTGATAATGATGGATGGAGAAATTTTGAAGTAAATATCCGGAATGAAATATTTGGGTGTTATTTTAGATTTCAGACTTACTCTATCTCTAAATACAATATTCGTTATAAAGAAAATCGCCAAAAAATTTCACTACTTGGAAGGATAAGAAGATATACCATATAAGTACAGAAACACGTAAAACTATATACAATGCCATCATTGCTCCTGATATTAATTATTGTAGCAGTATTTTATTCTTGTGAAAGGAGGAGGATTTCAGAAAACTAACAATTTTGCACAACAAAGCCATGAGAATAATTTTAAGATGAAACAAATCTTCCAAAGTTAAAAAATAATAAAGGATCTAAACATACTGTATTCTAAGCAAATTATATACTTAAATATAATAGTTTTTCTCTTTAAAATGTTTAACGGCCAACAAAATTGTGAAATATTGGGAAAAAAATAATAAATATCAACACAGATATTCTAAGCAAATTATATACTTAAATATAATAGTTTTTCTCTTTAAAATGTTTAACGGCCAACAAAATTGTGAAATATTGGGAAAAAAATAATAAATATCAACACAGATATTCTAAGCAAATTATATACTTAAATATAATAGTTTTTCTCTTTAAAATGTTTAACGGCCAACAAAATTGTGAAATATTGAGAAAAAAATAATAAATCTATATTCTAAGCAAATTATATACTTAAATATAATAGTTTTTCTCTTTAAAATGTTTAACGGCCAACAAAATTGTGAAATATTGGGAAAAAAATAATAAATATCAACACAGATATTCTAAGCAAATTATATACTTAAATATAATAGTTTTTCTCTTTAAAATGTTTAACGGCCAACAAAATTGTGAAATATTGGGAAAAAAATAATAAATATCAACACAGATATTCTAAGCAAATTATATACTTAAATATAATAGTTTTTCTCTTTAAAATGTTTAACGGCCAACAAAATTGTGAAATATTGAGAAAAAAATAATAAATATCAACACAGACATAACCACTCTACAAGAAGAAGAAATGAAATAAGACTTAAAATCGTGAAACTCGTTACTGTATAGAACCTTGATATCTTCAGATCTTCATATCTTCCAAGAAATAAAAGAGGAAAATAAATAAATTAATAAAATATTTTGTATTCACCACTTTATTAATGTACACAGATATCAACATGTTTCAAAAGCGATGCTTTCTTCATCAGGAATGAATAGAATACATAAACTTTGCTTTATGCTTTCAAAACATGTTGATATCTGTGTATATGTTTAATAAAGTGGTGAACACAAAGTTTTTTTAAAATTTAATTTATTAATAATGACGCCACAAAGTGAATACCAATCTTTTGAGGAAATTATAGAAGAGGAAAATGTTTTCAAATTTGAGAACGAAGTGATGAAATACGTAAAGAGTATTTTTTATAATAATAATAATAATATTCGGATGATTTTTATAGCGCCGTTTTTGTGAAAAATCACCTCAAGGGCGCTTTACAAATCTTACTTCCTATTCTTACATTATTCCTATATTAAATCTATGACATTTTTTTTTTTTGGACACTATCATTACACATTATTTATAGACCATATAAAGGATGCAGTTAAATTATCAAAACTAAATACGGCTTGGTCTAAGTTTTCATACATGTTTAATTGAAAAAAAAAAATAATAGAAGCTATATGTATTTATTCCTTACGATATATTGCAAGACGCTAATACGAATGATAGGAGTTATGTGAAGTTGGGCGGCGGGTGAGGACGGGGGCCGGGGGTACTGATCCTATCTTCCAATCTTCTTTGTCTTTGTTGGTGACTCCCCTGGGCTGCGTGACGGGACGCTCGGTGTTGGTTTGCCCATACGCCAGGTGGCGCTCGTCGGCCGGCTTCAGGATCTGGAAAGACCACATCAGCGTGTCGTCTATTTCTCGCCCCAACCGGTGGTATCCTTGTGGGGGGCGGACCACAGCAGGCCGCGGAGCAGCCTTCTCGGGCACGTCCGTGGGCCGCATGATGCACCGGATCTGCTCCGTGAACTGGAGGTCAGAACTCAGGTCGCTGTGACAGCGGAAGATCTTCTCGTCAAATGTTTTTATTTCCTATTGCGCCTTTCTCGGTAGCCACGAAATCTAATTTTGCGGATTGCAGTTGTGGTACAGTGTTCAAGGTTATACAGCGATATCTTTGCAGCTTATTAAAGGCTCTAAAATAGCACATTCACCATTAAGTTTGAGTTTGAGTTGTCTAGCTCGTATACGATATTGTTTACAATCACCACAGTTCAAAGAATAACATTGTAAAAAATTCACTTTGGGACACTTTTAACAAGCAAAAAGGTCTTTTAATAAGCACATGTGTCGAACGCTTCGACCGACCGATGCTTTTGGGTTAGTTTAGAACAACGTGACAGATTTGAAGTTAAAATATTTGGGTTTTTATTTGATTTTTTATTATAAACTTGATTTAAGCCCGAAACGGCCACACTAAAATTATATGATTTTTATAAATGTAACCTATAAATTATTGCGGTTATTTTACGCTACTTTAACACCGGAAAATTAAGAACTAAGCAATATTTCCCAGATAAACTGGAGCGCTTATAAAAAGCTGCCGGCTGCTGCGAGAGCGCCGTAATTTAAAAAAAATATATTTGTATTCCTTAATTGTATACTCGTATTGTGACTTATTTGTAATAATGTTTGCATATGGATTTTATGCTCATATTATACGTTTAAATAATGTACATGTGTTCTATTTTAAGTTAAGTAAATAAGTTATTTTCTGATAAATAAAAATAGCCTATTACAGAAAAATATGATAATACTGCATGATGATAGCAATAAGAAACTGCAATAAATCTGCAAGACTGGCATAGAAAACTAAAACAGACATATTATCATTTAATAAATGTTACCTAATTACGAAAGTAAAGTATGTATTATATGATATTCATTATTCTTTTAAATTTAAGAATACATCAAAGATTGTATCGGATAAATCAGTCAGGGTTAGTGCTATGAAATCAATACACGGATTTAATATTTTATCACCAAAATAATGTGATTTATAACATTACTGGTTGTGATCAAAAAGCGTAATTTACTCGCTTATTTGAGATTAGAAAACATCTCTAATAATCTACCTAGTCTGTCTTTAAAAATCATGTGATTCTATGGTCTAGCGATAATGGATTTAAAATTAGTATATTCACGATTGAATATAGACAGACGAGAGTGCGGATTTCTTTCGTTATTTAATTAAATTAGTAGGTACACGTTTTCCAGCCCTGCTAGTGAAGGCAGTTGTCACGCATGGAAAAGATTTCCCCGCGTCAAAACCCAACGCGTGAAAGCCTCCGGGGATAGGAGGCAAAAGGGTGCTGGAAAAGGTTTTCTTTAGCTATTTTACATTCCGATTCGGCTAAAAAATTTTAAAGCTCACTTTGGCAAATCCGAATAATGCCATTCGTCACTCTTGTGCACATCCAAGGCGTTACTATTACATACATGTCATTCGTAGGGGCGCAGAAGTTAACAGGCGGAATATAAAACCTTAAGTCGCGACAATCGTAACGGATTGTCAGTTATGTGACAGATCCTAAATTCCTTTATCGTTAAATTAAATCAAGTAAGCGTATTTGAAATGCTTATTCGTCCAGTTAGAAGACATTATATATCCTTTGTTAAATGGGATCTCGTAATCTGTTATTCCAAGGGTATAGATTCTAACTATAGAACAGAAATCGCTTTATATGAAGCAGTAAAATCTTTCAAACTGTTATGTTATTAAGAATAAAATTGAGCATCTTTTTTAGTTATGGAGGTTTGATATTGAAATTTAAATATAAAAAAGGAAAAGACGTCGTTCCATTTCTTAAATACGTATGAATTATTCAATTGGGAAAAAGTTATCGATAAAAGAGTGTTGATTCTCAGATTCATCCAGAAGTAACTATTAGAAAATGATATACAACTTGTTACCGGCTGTCCTTATTTTAATATCGAAGATCTATTAATTTAATGACAAATATCTGAAGTACGCTAAATCAACAACTGTATGAAATTGACTTAGTAACTACGCATTTGAAATCGAAACCTTAGAAATATTTAGGAACATAATATTAACTTAAGCCAACTAATGTATTATGTAGGCATTAATGTAACAGTAGTTGTATAAACACGTGTTATCTGATATGTACGTATATAGAATTATGTAAACATAATATTATTATCGAAATTAGGGGAAATCAAATATACTAAGCACCCTAATACTCAACCCTTCATTTGCGTATCTGGAGATATTTAATTCAGAAGCGTACAAAGGAAAGAGAAAACGTATTAGAAGATATTATTCAAACATAAAATAGACAAAGTTATAAAGTTGTCTCTTGAGTTGATAAATAAGGTCGATTCATATATACGTTCGTGGTGATCATTCAAATTAGAAATAAAAAAACCTAATAAACAAACCGACAGTGAAATATTCTGGAATGCTTTGGTAGACTATTTTTAGTACTACTATTATATCAAGTTTATCCTCACTGCAACAAAACTGTAATAATGTTTTTTTATTTTAAATTTTTTTTTTTTAATACTTGCTGGTATTTTTATATTTTTATAATATTATTTAAATCGATTTTATGCAATTGGAGTCCAGTATCTCTATTGCAAAATTGTCAAGCTGTCTTAATTTTTTTTTAATAACTTATATACATCGATCATAACATGCATGCACCTATATTGTTCTATTACGTATGTTGATTGTTATTTAATTTTATTTTTGTTGTATTATATAATATTATTGAACTAAGCTCCTGCTGACAAGCTACTTGCAGTGGCTTAGCGGGTGCAAGTTCCCATTGTATGTAATTAACTTCATACGATAATTTAAAAAAAAAATACTACAATAGAATAGATTAGGCAATTTTTCCATCTAACTTGAAGAAGTCGTTTTTAAGAGCAGAGTTTTTATAGGGGAGATTACTGGATTGCTGTGGAAATTATGAAAATCTAGTAGAGCGAGATTAGGCATAACATATTGAGAATATGGCGAATGGGGAAATCCTCTCTACCGAGCTCTTAACAGCCACCTTTTTTTAATTTTAGAAGACCGATAGCATTTTCCATGTAAAAGGCATAAATGGTTTCAGCTACCTCTGATTTCTTAACTTTTCGGTTAAACTCGTACAGAAGGATTTGTCGGAAAAGATCGCCCTACAAAGATACATACATGTATTTTAAAATAATGTTATTCATTTATTTTCGCCCAAATTGGGCTTTAAACATTTAACATTATTGTGCCAGTACAGTACTCACATTTTATTTAGTAATTCAGCGCGTAAATATAAATTCATATATTCAATTTATTTTTTATAACTTATTGAAGTTTGTAAACATCATTGTAATATTTAATCATTGAAGAAGATAATATTAACACATCCCAAATGAACCCAGATACGACTGAAATCTTTTCAATTTCTGTTGTTTTTTCGGTTTCGTGGTTCATTTGGGATTTGTTAATATTATCTTCTTCAATGATTAAATAAATTCAAATATTATTTGTTTTTGTGTTTAATTCGTAGAACTCCATTTATTTATTTTTTTAATTTAATGTAAATAAAATTTAATAATGTTATTAAGTTCTGACAGTATTTTTAGATATTATAATTGTAACGGCTGTTTTAGCGTTCAAGGCCATTTTCCAACTGCGGTTAATCCACATTGTGACGATTCATTCGTTTTGTGTTCAACAGCTCGGCTGTGCAATGATCTGCCGGCCTCTGTATTTCCTCCATCCTACAACATGGGTCTCTTCAAGACCCAAGTTTACTCCTTCCTATCCTCTAAAATACCCTCCACACAGCATCCCCAAAGACAATATAGGCCTTGAGGGAAATTATTTCCCTCGAGGCCTCCCGCATTAAGATAGACCTGTTTTATTATTTTTTTTTTTACAGTAAAGTTTTTACCGTAAAAAAAAAAAAAATAAAACAGGTCTATCTTTATGCATTCGGGAGAATCGATACTGTTCTTCTTCTGTGTGCAAAAAATATATGGATTTAAAAATCGTCCGTCGATCGTTAGCTACATTTTTGGCGCCTGCGGAGAAATAAGTGTGTCGATCTGTACAATAGTTTACCAGAAAAACTAAATTTTATTTAAAAACAAATCCGTCTATTTGCTATCTAAACAAATTGGGAACCCACTCCACTAGCGGGCTATAGACATCAGGTGTATTTACCTCCCACCTCTGTTTATTCTGTCGGAGCTTTGCAGAAACTTTGTGCAAACTTTGCAGTCAACTTTGCTTTTAAACTAACTTTCCCCGCCTCAGCCCCTCTTCTCCGCTGATTACTTCAGCACACAACAGAACTGATAGTATTGCGTACTTAGATAAACTACGCTAAATTGGTTTATTTTCGCATATTATTTGTTTAATTACTCGTATATAAAATAGATGAGAATGGCGTATTTCAGAAATGTCACTGGTTCAATAAGAACTCTTTCAGGTTGATCAAATTACGAATAGGGAAAATTATTGGACATTTTCATAGAGAGAGTAGGTACCTATAAATACTCGAATTCCCATTATATTTGTCCAAATGAAGTACTTAATTTCTCATATTTCATTGATCCACTAGCTGGTGTGCACTCGGCCTTGCTTGGTTTTTTTTGGAATAAAGTTATTAAGTAGTGAATTCGCGCTTGTCGTTTGACAGCGAAAGTATTGCCTTGTGACGACTATTACTATCTCGAAACAAAAAAACGTTCATTTGAGATTTTTATTTCTTTCCAAACATTTATTTTTATCAAAATATATCTAAATAGTAAAGTTCTTAAGTAGGTACCAACTCGTGTTTCCATTTTGAAAATATTTTACCCAAACAAACCTTCTTCTTTTGAATATGTAATCTTTGGCTAACCGGAGTGGTATATCTATGGGCTAACATCAGTACAACGTGGCGGGTTTAATGTTTTTCATACTAATTTTAAAACGTTATAGCAACAATTTAACATTTTGGATTTTATTAAAACTCTCTAAACCTTCCCGGCACTAATGAGAATAAACTGCGTGATTTTCAGCGAAACCGGTCAATTAATTTTCAAACATGTATATCTATAGTCATTAATTAAGTAGCTGCGATCATATCAAGGCCATTAATTTTATTTTTTTATTCTTCATTAATGAAAACCTGCTAACTTCCAGAGCAGTTTGCCAGCAGGAACATTTAACAATTTTATCACTAAGGCATATTATAACACTAATTACAATAAGTATAATAATTGTAAAATTTATATAGGGCCGTTTTTGTGAAAACTCACCTCAAGAGCACCGTATAATATAGAAAAAGAGGTAGAAAAATTACACTCAAAATATCCACAGACAATAATACTCAAATAAAGCAAATATACAAAGATATTACATAGGCGTACTTAACAAAATATTACATGCGATTTAATAGGATTTAACAGAGAAGCTGAATGATGGTAATGCGTAAATATAAAAATATATCCTATAAAAAAATAATACCTGCACGAATTCTATAATAAAAATAAAAGTATACAACATTTAAATATCATGTATAATGTTTGTTCCTACAATAATGAGATTAGATAAAATCAATGAAATACTAACATAATGTACTCGGGGTAATATATAGACAATATCAATATAAACATTCTAGATTTATTAACCGCCTTTTCAGCAATTTTTTGAGTTTAGTGGTGCATTTATATTCGATTTTTATATACACTGACATCATATTAAATATTCTACGTACAAAATAAGTAAATGTTCGTTGCCCAAATAATTACAAAAAAAGTATTCTATTTCTAAAAACGATAAATGTTCAATTTATCAAATAAAAAAAAAACATGAACATACAACGTAAAACAATTTTGTGAAAATAGTTCGAGATTGCATACGTCAATTGAAGGATCTTGGATGGTTGACATGTAAAAATATATTTTCACCTTATTGCAAATGGTAAAGGACAAAATTAATTTCATAATTTAAGAATCGCTACCAACATTGAGTATTGTGTTAGTGTTTTTTTATCTGTATTTTATCATAATAGTCCTTACGTAATACAGTTAACCATTAATTAATGAAAAGCTTAGGCAACACAACTTTCACTTCGATCATAGAATAAATCCGCCTATTTCTTTGTGCGCATCTAATAAACACAATTACAATTATTTATTTTCTTGTATTACATTATTTACCTCCGGAACACTTGCTCCCTGCCTAATTGTGTTGAAAATGTGATAGAATAACCTAGCATCGCATTCAATGCAAAGCCATGGGTTATTCATTTAATCCCGGAATCGAAGATGCAGCCCGTAGGGGCGCGCCGGGAAGGACAAACCCTCGAAGCCTTCTGCCCCCTCCCTATCCTCGGGGGGTGGCTAATACGGCACGCACTAAGGTGCTTCTCCTTCTCATCATCCCATCCCCCCCCCCCCCCGCCTCTACTCGAATATTTCGCTAGACTATACTTGAGATCCGCTAATGGTGCACTTGATTGTACTAAGATGGGAATTTTCATGATTATTCTATTGTCTGTAGCGGGACATGAATAAGAAGAAAAGAAAAAAAATAGCACATTTGAAATAACACATTTCCCATATTTTTTCTTAATTAAACGCCGTTAAAATACTACTCTACTTTATCAAAATGTAAATCGCTAGATGACTTTATACAAGTAAACAAAAAAATATATAAAATCTCGTTAAAGTGAAAGAATAATGGAGAAGAAATCATAGAGAAACATAATAAGTTCATATTTATAACGCAAACAAAATATTATAGTTCTTTTTATCACTAAATTCACTTATATAATATGTATAGCCGAAGTGGAAACACGTAAATATTGTACATGATTAAATTTACGTTACTCATATATTATACCTTTTTTTAAACTATCGGTCTGCCAAATAAATAAATAAAAATATTTTTTTTGTTACTGACAATTCGAAGAGGATACAGAATTAATTTATGGTAATAAATTAATCCTTGAGGTGATTTCTCACAAAAACGGCGCTATACAAGTCATCCAACTATTATTATTATTATTATTATTAATTGCATTTCCGTCATTACACTATGACGGAAGCAACTTTAAAAAAATGTATATACGAGTATATACTCGCAGAACTTAATAATAACAGCATTAAATTTGATTTAGTTTAAATAAATAAAAAATTAAATTAAATTAAACAGTGAAAAATAAGACAGACTAAATAAATATTTGAATTAATATATAACTAGTTAATAATATGGAACATCCCTTGTTCCATATTATTAACTCGTTAAAACCTTCCCTTGTTTCATATTATTAACTCGAAAAAAAAGAAAAAAAAGAGGTTGGAAACCACAGGTGAAATTATAAATAACTAGCTGATGTGTACCCGGCCTTGCTCGGGATTTTTCACTTTTTATTAGGGTGCCATAATTGATTTTACAGCGAAAGAAACTATCTCCAAATAAAGAAACATTCATTTGAATATTTTATTTCATTCCAAACGTCTAATCTAAACCATTAAGTTCTTAAGTATGTACCTACTCGTGTTTTCCATTTTGAAAATATTCTACCAAAAAAACCTTCTTCTTTTGAATATGCAATCTGTGGATTACCAGAGTGTTATATCTATGGCCTAACCTAAATAAAACATGGCGGGTTCAATGTTTTTCATACTAATTTTAAAACGTTATGGCAACAGTTCTACATATTGGATTTCATTCAAACTACTCTCTAAACCTTCCTAGCACTAATAATAACAAACTGTGCTATTTTCAGCGAAACCGGTCCGGTAATTTTCGCGAAAATCAAGGACAAACAAACCAACAAACAAACAAACAAACGAACTTACATTGATTTTTATGTATTTAGATGTATCTCAGAATTTTATATTATATTCCTTTATCTTTATCAATTTATTTATCAATTCTCGTCATACGGAGTTCATCGTGTAAAGAATGTGTGATACTTAAAGTTACGTAATATTCTCTATAAATTGAAAAATTTATATTGTAGACTTTCCGACAACATAGTTGTGTTTGTGAAACCTGATCACAATTTTTGTTTATAAAGGATCTTTCATAAAAATATTGTTTTAATTTGGTATAGTCATGGTGGGTCCTGTATTAGTAGGTTGTTCATTTTTACTAGCGGTTGTATTTACCCCGTAACTTGAATAACATTGTATGTAGCGTTTGCAATGTTTTATACAGCCTGCATAATGCATGGTGGATGGGAAAAGCTAGGGGATTTAGAGGCAGGGGGAAGATAAGGGCGCCGAGAAGTATGAGGGTACTCGAAGAGAGGTTGTGGACAAAGCCAAGCACATTGACCACCGGAATATTTCTTCTAATGTACAAAATAAAAGAAATTTATTATACGTTTGTATTTCTTTGTTATACGAAAGTCGTCATGACTTCTTATAATAAGCGCATAGCTTAAGTTCCAGCCTCGGGTCTTATCAATAGATTACTTTTGATAACATACAGAATACAACAATATAAAATGCAGTCGTTTGATGTCCTACATACGCACATAATTACTATATTTTAACTCCTCACAGGAGACACTGAGGTGTTCTCAAGGTACCTGTCATCATTGAGAATTTTAAGAGGATGCATTTTGATTCCTTTTAGATGTATTCAGATACGATCGGATCTTCGAAATTATTTTGAAAACGTTGGTTTTACCCCAAGGAGAAATTCTTTAGATTTAACCAGGTATTTTCTGCTTGAAAACAAATATAAACAATGACGTTTTGCTGCCTTTTGAGGTCTTGTTACTTATAATCGACTCTAAAATCATCCGCATAACGGTAAATTCATGTACACAGCCAAAGTCATTCTTCATATCGTTAGACAAGGAGGCTCAATGTCCCCAGTGCTGTTCAATGTATACATGGATGAACTTAGCAAAACTCTGAAGAAAACAAGAATCGGATGCCACATTGCTGGGGTATGTATGAACAATATCAGCTATGCAGATGACATGGTCATACTTGCCCCATCGGTAAGAGCAATGAGAAAACTTCTAGCCAAATGCAAATCGTACGTTATTAGTCACGGGCTGATGTATAACGCAAAAAAATCATCACTGCTGATTTTCAAGGCAAATACGGGTCCTGCTGTCATTTCGCCCATACGTCTCGGCGGAGCCAATCTTGAAATCTGCAGCGAAATAAAATACTTGGGGCATGTCATCGCTGATGACCTAAATGATAAAAATGACATAGAACACCAAAGAAGAGCGCTGTGCGTACGTGCCAACATGCTCGCCAGGAGATTTAATAGGTGCAGTCCTCCGGTAAAAAAGCAACTATTCCAGACATACTGAATGAGCTTTTACACTAGTGAACTATGGCCAAGATATACACAAGGCGTCATGGACACTGCAATATAACCGCGCTTACAGGGCGCTGTTCGGCCTCCCTTGGAGATGCAGCGCCTCGCAGATGTTCGCAGAGGGAAGGGTGCATGGGTTCGCTGCTTTGATGCGCAACAGAATAGCCGGGATGAGTCAGCGCTACCGGAGATCGGAAAACACTCTTGTCCAGGCCGTCGCCCAGTGGCAGGGCGCGCCCCTACATCGTAGATGGAGAATTTCCCTCAAGCCACTGTAGCATAAGTGTTATATATGTTATTTCAATTTAATTTAATTTTTATTTATGTTTTTATATTATATTTCTACAGCGTGTAAATTTTTATTCTTAAAATGTATCCTTTTTATATGGCAGACAGAGTATTGCACTCACCGCTTTGTTTTGCTGAAATAAAACATTATTATTATTATTATTATTATGAACATTAATATGTGGGCTAAAAACAAAGTTGGACTCAATACCGGTCCCTGTGGGATGATCACATTAATTAAATGTTGTACAGATTGTTTTTATAATTGTAATACAATTATTTAGTGACCATACTATTAGTGGTATTATTGAGCTACTGTTTTATCAATATAATGTCTGAAACTGATTTTGGAGCCGTTATGTTCTAATTCACTGTTAAGATAAAGTTTATATTGCAACTTTATAACTCTATTTAAAACACCTGCTCCATAGTTTAGTGGCATAAGGAAGAACGGGGGATACATTAAACCTCCTCCCACCCCCGAGCTGGTATACGAGCCTGATTGTGCCCAGAATATGTATGCGGGAAGCAGGACTGAAACACCACCCAACTTTACGACAGGGCATTGGGGTAGGACTAACAATCATTGCTTCGATCGGACTCCTTGGAAAGCTTTACCGCAAAGAGCTTGGTCACTAATACAGCCTTAAATCTTGGACCCCATCTCTATATCAAAGTTTCGGTTAGTCTTGCTTACTCAAGATCCTAAAATAATGTTATCAATTTAATCACCAAGATCTGTTCATACCATGAGGATATTTCCAAGTCAATGTGCACGACAATGTAAAAGGTACTGGCACTAATAGACGAATAACTAAGAAATAATATTTTTTTATACTAGCGAATTAAGTATTAATTCTGGACACGTGATGAGAGCACAGAGTTAAATAAAAACACACATTGAATATTTGTATTATAAAGATATGCACTATAGTTATAATACAACCGATTTAAATAAAAGATAATAATATATTAATTGATAAACTAAAGTTCTTAAAAACTTAAGACAAGATTTTTTGTGCATAGCGCAAAGGGTAACAATTATTATTTTTATAAACAATAATTATTAATCTAAAACACTCATCCAAATTGAAAAAACCTTCCGAGCAAAGATAAATGTCGCCGGCAGGACTCGAACCCGCACCCTTCTAATGTCCGGTTAGAGCATCTATTTATTTATTTATCTTTGCTCGGAAGGTTTTTTTCAATTTGGACGAGTGTTTTAGATTAATAATTATTGTTTATAAAAATAATAATAATAATATATGTTTTTTTTAGAATACGTAACATTTTTTTTTTTTAAGTTTGAAAATTTTAAACAGTTTTTGGGTATATTTGAAGGCATTCTCAAAATGCTTGGTCATTTCGTGCCTAAACAAAACACAAAAAAAAATCCTTACAAAAATTTGTACAACCGTTTTTGGTTAAAATAATAATAATATTAATAATAATAATACTAAACGTTTTTTCCGGTATATAGTGCAGTCTTACACATTCCATTTGAAGTATACATACAATAGTTATAAAAATATGCAAAATATATTCAAAAGTTTATAAAAATAAAATAATTATAAGAAGATAGTAGGTGAATGATATATGACACATAAAACATAAATAAAAAAGAAAATAATAACTACATGAAAATAAACCCTTTAAGGTGCCGCGGCATTTAAATTGTGGGGACCAATATCTTTCTCTAGTATGCGTCGATGCTGGAGGCTGGACTGAGGCAGGCTTCCATGATGAGGATATTCCCGAGGCAATTTATTATTTTCCTCATTCCAGCCACCCTGGATCTTATAAGGTCTGCAAAACCGGAAATTCGTCCCTCTGTGAACATACTAGAAGCGCTGCACTATTTGGGGAGGCCAAACATTATGCGAAAGGCGTGATTGTACTGGACACAAAGTCTTTCGATACTTCTCTTTTTTGAGTTCTCATAGTCAACTTTAGAATCACACCATTCAGGACAGCTGCAGGAATACTATTCAGTCCTTGAACATATCTTATAACCAACAGAGCCCTTTTATTGGAGTTATAAAACATGTTTATTTCTTTGGCAAACACGTCGCAGATCTTTAGGAGAATGTGCAGCCCTTGTGGACGGTGCCATCAGTACCATGTCATCCGCATAACTGATATTGTTCGGACACTGTCTTCTGATGTGCATTTTTTAGCCTTTTGGTTTGTTATAATTTATCAAAATTATAAATAATGTAAGGTATGTATCTAAATGGTGGCAAAAAAAAGTTTTTTTTCTCATGATACTGGAAAATAAAAGGTAAATAGATACAAGGTAAACACTGACCAACATTTTGTAAAATGTGCTTTAATTCATTGAGTACTTTTGTTTCCGTACCTGAGTTTTCATATTTTACGTAAAGGTTACAAACAATAAAATTTTGAAACTACTGTCTGATGGGAGTTTGTGTGTGGGGGGGTTAAAATCTATCGACTGTATCTACCATAATTTTTTTAAAACAATTTGAAATGTAGTCATTTTATTGGATTCACAACATTAAAAAAAAATTTGGTGAGGTACCCACTACCAGGTAGGTAATAACATAAACAATATGAATAGTTGACGATTGCGTGATATTCGAACATTAATTAGTTTATGTTTAATATTAATGATAGACCGATAATGATTATAAAAACGTAATGAGAGCAATAGTGATTAAATGCTAGTAATTAATTACTAACGAATGTAATTGTTTTCCAGTAATCCAGTAATGATGGTGTTATAATAATAAAAACTTAAAATATCATCTATGATTATTAAAATTATCCTCAGTGATACTATACATTTAACCTAACATTATACGTGATTTCATTTCCTGCTCTTTCGCGAAGTAAACATGAAGGTGTTAGGTTACCTAACCTAACCTAACCTAACCTAACCTAACATTATACGTGATTTCATTTCCGGCTCTTTCGCGAAGTAAACGTGAAGGTGTTGAAATTTTTTATTTATTGCATTACTAAAGTTTTTCAATAACAACGAGGAGGTTTAATTTCAAATTGACTTTACTGAGTTTCCATTTTTTTATAATTCAATTTTAAATTCCACGATAATTTTCGGTATTGCAACTTGCAATATAAATTATATTTGTCAACCCATGAGAACCCGAAAATTTAATAATTTATAATTATTAATAAAATTATTAATAAAAAAGTGGTCTCACAATTGCACCAAAATCGTGTATTTACTTCGATTTACTGTGTATTCATTTGCATTAATTCATATCGTAGGGTAACGAAGTTTAATCACCCAAATTTACATTACGTTACAACATAACGTAACTCAAGCTTAGGTAATATGACGTGACGTAATGTAATGATATGTAACATTATTTATTTATTTATTTACGCCCTAATGGACTTTTACATAAAAATGATATAATACTGTTGTGTTAACTATATGATGTAGTGACGATGGTAGCGCAACTACGTGGTATTGATTTAAAAAAGTAGTTAAAAATCATAATACATGAGTTAAACACATGTGAATTTACAAAATAAACAGACTTCTTAAAAATAAAAATAAAAACTACCAAATTAAATGTGCAACCAGTGTAGTAAATATTAATGATACCCCACCCAAATATATATACACCCCATAGTGGATATATATATATATATATATATATCCACAATGGGGTGGTAAACTCGTATATTACACCGTATTTATGAAGAGTTCGCTTCATCACTCATACGGAATCTCCAAATATGTGGACAACTCTACGTAACACAACGTAGCATAATGTAATTTTGTAGTGTGTACCTAAATTACGTAAGTTTTATCTGTAATTCCCTTGCATGTAACCCGGAATAAAAACCGTATTTTATTTTAATTAATATTAGATGTATTGTTGTTTAAACATTACATGTTGTTAATACGGTATTTTCACAATAAAAATTCTATTTGCAATAAAAATGTGTAAATTTAATATTTTCAATAAATTTGATTAAGTTTAAAACGATCTAAATCTGCACATTCCGAAACGGTTCGAACTTGCTAATACGTCATTATGTTGTAGATAACGCCACCGGCTGGTAAGACAGCTGTTACCGACGTTGGTTAACGTAACGTCAACAACGCCATAAACACGAACAAAAACGAACATGTCGTTTTAGCGGAAAATCCAATATCCCACACTTTTGTGTTGTTATAGAAAATGTATTCAAAAACATTAAAAAAACCATTCTTAATGTAATTTTTTTTTTGATTTGAATAAAATGTTTTTTTTAAACCATTGTAAATACCCTATTCGTTCTGATTACGAGAGGGGGTCAGTAAATTTACGAAATGGGGCAGAAGAAAGTTGTTAAGATCGCTGACCATAAATGTATACTTTCAAATGTCCCATATAAATAAAGTCGGATATTCATAGATATACCATCTAGGTTGCAAATATATTCGGGTAGAACTTTGCAAATATAATAATGTTAAGACTGTTTTTTTTTCATTTTCTTTATCTTTTAACTGTTTAACATTTTCATCAAGAGTTGTTAATATTATCTTATTCAATGATAAAATTTTATAATACCTACTTTTGATGTTAACGTCCTGACAGAGTATTGTACAAGCTTCGGCGGTTATAAATTGCTTTGTGTAAGTCGGATCATACCATAGTAATAAGATTGCCCTTATAAAACTTATGTTACTTTTCTTATTTCGTGCTTTCTATTCCCAAGTGGGTGTTGGAAAATAATCCTAAATGAAGTCTCAAAAAGACCCCCCCCCCCCCACAATCTGCAATGTCTCTACATCTTTCATTTTCATTTCATGTACAGTGAGAACGTATGTATATAGGCTACATTATATGAACCTGTGTAAATATATTGAATCATATAAAAATAATAAACAATACTTCTATTGTTGGGGAAAGACGGGGTAGTCTAGTCGCTCCTAAAACTGGAAATACGAGGGTAGGTAAATCAGCGCCTTGAAATAATTATTTCCGTCTTAGGGACATGTTGATAATGCACACCAAAAGGCTCGTCCTGACTCCCAGGGGCGTACGACGAATAGACTAGTCAAGTACGAACACAAGCAATAGTTGAACATTGATGGAACGGCCCGAATATATTTATTAGAGTAAATGTATTGATTTAAATTAAACAATAAAACCAAAATCCTTACAAACACTATTAAAATCTGTAATAAAAAACATTCTAAATAGTACCCAACCAACTTTCTGTATCTATGAAACAGGAATAAGTATGATATTTTAAGCAAATCGGGAGTCTTTAAATTAATTTATTACCATTCTAACTTTTTTTTTATTTAGGAAGGACTTCTAGAAATTTTGGTATAATAGTTAGGGAGCACCTAAGGTGTTTGAGTAATAATAATTATTCTGAATTTACCAACAACATTTTGTAATCAAATCACTCTTTTGAAATAAATAAAGGACTAAAAATTTACATTTAAATACAACTGGTTAATACAATTAGATAATTTTGAAATTATGGAAAGTATTAATAGTTAATAAAATATTATTGACAACCATTTGGTTTTTTTAATAGCCATCTCTTAAATTTATCTTCACAACCATTTTATATTCAGAATAATTGTTGTTGTTTTGGTACCTTGGGTAATCGTAGATTTAGATTAAGATGTAGAACTTAATTATAATTTTATAACAATTTGGAGTACTTCATAAAAATATTTTTAAATTAAAACCCAATTAGTTCCCTCTCTCGCCACTTATTTTTATTTTGGTCCATGTTTATAATTTGTCCATGATTATAAATATGTCGTTATAGATTAAATCCTGACGAGGGAATAGTTGAATTCGAAATATGTAGATATTTATTTATTAAATTGTGATTTAAACGAAAATAGTTCTTACTATTTAATTAAAAATAATAAGTGAATCTGCGTTTATTGAATTTATTGAAGAAACAATTTATATTTATTTCATACTCTTGATTTTTTTCCCTTTTTAACGGCTTCTTGTTTTTCTTTCTGTGGAATGTTTGTGTTGCATTGTGTGGACTGTCTAAGCAAACTATCGACATGCAGCAGGTGAACAAACAAATGTT
This sequence comes from Halesus radiatus, assembly GCA_022606495.2. Lineage (NCBI taxonomy): Eukaryota > Metazoa > Arthropoda > Insecta > Trichoptera > Limnephilidae > Halesus > Halesus radiatus. Next base: position 109,674 of record JAHDVE020000124.1, read on the forward strand.
AAAGTAAAAATAATACCGCAATAAGCAACCAGTAAAAACAGGAGAGAACTACGATGATCATAATATATTATCAAAGTATTATAATTATTCGAGGTTCACGGTTAGGTTAAGTTAAGTTATGTTAGGTAACGCACACCTATTCAAATATTCGTCGTTGGGGCGCTTGTTTAGATATTTAAAATGTTCTGTCTCGCAAAGCATCGTACTGTCCCCACAATGAGAATACTCGTACACCGCGACGACAGAATCTCTAGATGCCAAGACAAGGCTCAGAGCGCAGCCCCATAAAAGCAATTTTCTTCGAGGGATGAAATAAACTTGAACAGGTAGTTCGTAAGTCAGAAGTTCGGGGCGACGCGACGCATTATTGTAAGCCACTTTCCTTAAGGGTGGGGGTGCAGGAAGGAGGCTGTAGGCTCTAGCCTCGGAGGCTCCGGGGCTGACGTACTATGGGGCGTCTCAAGGCGCAGCGGGGGACTTTTAAATTAACCTTTATTATCTTTCCTATACACCTACTTAATGCCTTTGCGTTTCTTCTCTTATTTATGTTCTATTGATCCTCTCGGCGGAGAGGAGCAACTTGACGTAGTCCATATATATAATGTTTTGTACCGCCTCTTGACATTTGACTTTGCAAGCCTCGGGAGGTGAATGGGTTTATGAACTAAGATAGTTTGCCTTCACTGCCACGTTCTCTTTAAATATGTAATTTACATTTATTTCCAATAGACGTCAACATTTTTTTTATCATTCCTTTCAATTTTCTTTTTCCAGAATATTGAAAATCAAAAGATATATATAAATATTTGCTATGACATAATTAACAGAAGTAAGAAATTAGTAATAAATGTAAAATGATATTTGAAAAAAAAAAAAATAATAAATCCTATAAAAAAGCCATACAAGCCAGCACCAAGTTTGCTTGTGCAACTTTACCTAAACGTCGATTTGGCAGGTACTAAGGCACCACGTAATCTTTTCACACTACGTTCTTCCCAAATACATTTATAACAAATGTATCTGAAAAATTAAGGCTTCTTTCTTTCATTAAAATTCGAAATAATTTTACAACCGAAATAGTTGCATGGCCGTATTACGGGGAACATGCAAAACTTAATTTTTTAATTTGACGCCAAAATACTCTAAACCTAATGATTTTATTTTTCCATCAAAAATATATTAAATATCTAGAACGGATGAGAAGTAATTTATTTATTTATGTTTTACATTATGAAATATGGGTCATTAAAGGAATTGATTTTTCGCGATTTTAGAGGCACCTTTAACAATTATTTAGGGCTAACGTAGATTTAAAAAAAAAACTCCCGAGCTACTTTAAAAATATAATGAAATATAAAATAAATAAAAATTTGAAAGTATTATGGTGGACAGGGTGATTAAATTAAAAACGACCAATTTACGTTGTTACAAAAAATTTTAGTACATAATTTTAAAATATCGACACGAAAAAACGTTTTTTTTTAATGTTTTGTTCTTGTATTTTATTTACGTAATCATGTTTACATAGCAAATATGATCATTTAAAAAAAATACAATAAACCATAATTTTCTAAGTTGCCCCTAAAATTATGAAAATTGATTTTTTTTCATGGCATACACACTTCATAATTTAAAACAAAAATAAATAAAATACTACTCATGCGTTCTAGATATTTACTAAGCCTTTAATCAAAAAAATATATCACTCAGTTTGGATGGGTATTTTGACCTCAAATCCACAATTAATTTATGTATGAAACAGGTAGCGCAGCCAATCCTCTTACGAGTATGTACAGGCAAAACATATTATGGAGCGCATGTTCGAATGTATTAGTTCACACCGATAGTATCGCGGGCTCGTTTCGAACTTGTTAAAAATAGTTTTGAACATCCGCCAGCAGTCTCTTCTTACCTCGCAGTAGCCTTAGAACACTGGCTGTGCAGCGACGTTTATCACAATCTTCGAATATTTAAAAATAATTTGATTAATCTCTGCTATATCGGACGTGTTGGCATTTTATTTAAAATTGTCTTGAGATTGAAGTTTTATAACTTACCTGCAACCAAAATCAATATTGCGAGTCGGCTAACACATAAAAATATATACGAGGTGTGTTCAAAAGAAAGGTGAATTTTGAATTTTCGCGGGCTGTGTACATTCGATTATCGTTTTTTTTGTTATGTTGGTACGCATATGTTTATCATATGTTAGCATTATCAGCCATTTTGGATCAGTGGTTTATTTTTGACAACTGGAAAGGTAAGTCACGTTTTGTTTTTTCTTCGATTTTAACTAAAAAAAAATTTGTAAAAAATCGAAAAACATCGATTTTTGGATTTTTTGAAGAAATGCTGATAAGGACATAGAAAACAAAGCAAATCTAAAATTTCACTTCAATCGGACTGATGATGCCTCAGAAAACGAACCTAAAGTAATCACTTTTTGTATATGTTTATATTTTGTATATTCTTAAATTATTGTGTTCTAATATTTATCATTTGTCTATATCTGACATTATTATTTTTAGCATTCTATATACTCCTGATGAAGAAAGCATGTAGATATCTGTTTATTAATAAATTGGTGAATACAAAGTATATTAGTTAATAAATTTAAATAATTATGTTCACCTAACATCAGTACTCAAGTACTTTAAGAAGTACACCGTTTAAATTTAGACTCGCGATTCAATTCGACAATTTCCTCATTGTGTTTTTTGTTTCATTTTATGAGCTTCCTAACAAAAACAACAATTTTTTACTAGGAACTATTTTTTATTCATCCAGTACACCACTATATAAGCAAGAATCTCTTTATTCTGATTTATGTGTATATAAATTGTATCAACAATTATTATAGAATGTTTGATGTAGATAGGTAGATCGTAGTAATTAAATTTACCTTTATTGTAATGCATTTCAAGCCGCTTCCCTTCTTCGATATTTAGGTACTTATTGGAAAGGGGGACTTTCGTCGGGCAAAAATAATTGCATGTATTTGGATAAAGCAAAAAAACAAGTGCAAAAATAATGAGGTATGAGGTTAAACTCCCGAGATCCTCCTCTTAATGCTTATTCCCAAAGGTAATGGATTCGTTAGAATAGGGCTGGAAAACCTACCCTTAATCTGAATGCGGGAAATCTATCCGGCCTGTGCATCGTGGGTCGTTATTTCGATTTGGTTGGATCGGGGGAAAGTCGCTAAGTGAGATTTACTGCAGCCATGGTTACCCATCTGCCCTTAGTGGTATTAGTTACCGCAAACCCCAGTGTTTTGGCTCATTCTACAAAAACCAATAAAAATTATAAGATTTATAAACAAAAAATAAAAATGTGCAATTGAAAATTGTCGATAATTTTCAAAGAGCATATTTATGATGTTTGCCATAGCAGTTATATAAGGAATTTAACAGAGAAGCAGCGCCGGATCTGCCATACGTTCATACTATGCAAAAAACATAAGCGCATCTCTGAAGGGGCGCCGAAATTTTTGCATAAATTATTAAAAACTGCACTGTACCGTAATTTATTGCAATAAATGTATCGCAGTCGGAGTTATCACGACAACAGTATTCACACAGATGCATTGCTTGCATACAACATATTTTAAACTTTTTTTATGGACAGAAAAGAAAATTCCAATAAAATTAAAAAAGTTCGTTTCTGTGAACTGTATCTCTCAGGGCCTATGTCATCTACGAGGGTGCTTTGTGTAGTGTCTTTTTAAGGAAATGTAGGAGATGAAATTCTGGAAAGGAAACAGGTATGAGGGGTGGATAGAAATATGGGGGTCAGTATGTCCAAGAGTGACGGACGTATTAATTCATCCCTCCCACTGCAGTGCAAGGCAAAGAATCGAGGGGGTTGTTTGGGCGACCTGCCATCTCAAATTTGTTCACTTTTGCTGCCAAGTATGATAAAATTTGGATAATTTATACAGCGCAGTCTTGGTGAAAAATCACCTCAAGGTATCTAACACTTATTAGAGTCAAATTTTAAAACGTCATTTCACTTGGAAGTAAAGGGTTATTTTTATACATAATTATCATAACGATGGTTCTACATTCTTCATGTGAATACCACGCAAGAGTTCCAACTGCCCGGAGCCAGTGGGACTATGGCATTCCCAATCGGGGTATTTTGTAAGGTTAAAGGGAGTTGTGAGGGGAAGAAAATTGGGAAGAGGAAGGTAAATAAGTACCTACCTGGCTTTTCATATGTGGACACTAAAAATTGCTAAAGCCGTTTCGAGCAACGCAATGACACATGCTGGACTCTCATCAGGACTAATACCACAGAGGAAATAATACATAGAGATGCCTCGTTACGCAAGGGGAAGCAACCAACATAAGAGGGCGAGGGGAGAGTTGCACGTGACGCCAATTTAAGTAAAACACCAAATAAGTAAAAAGGTTCGGTTTATTTACAAAAACCGAATATTTAATTTGACCCATTTTGTATTTTGCTACCGCAGTCAAAAAAAGAAAAAAAAAAAAAAAAAAAAAAAAGAAAAAAAGTTATGAAGTTTTTTTTATAAAAAAAAATCATATTAAAATGGAATTCCACCATGAAATGACGACAGCTTCAAAATTAGATATAAGTATAAGGGCCTCCACTCTCTATTTGTGACGTAGTATTTTTCTTTCAACTGCTATCAACCGTCAGTAGCCAGTGAGACTATGGCATCCCCAATTGGGGAATGTTGTAAGGCTGAAGGTAGTGGAAAGGGGAACGAGAAGAGGTAGAGGAAGGTGGGGAAATACCTGGCTATTCACATCTGGTTACCAAATACGGCCAAAGTTATTTCAAACAACGTTTCATTTCTGAATAGTGGTCTTTCACCAGGGCGATACTAAAAGTATCTTTCAATCTGGAACATGCTCAATACGCTATATATTATTTTGACGGGTCGGTGGCTGAGTTGGCGTCGCGTGTGGGTCTCATGAAGGCTCATTTTCAAACTGTCTTCAACAAATGGTTATGAACGCCGAAACAGCTGTCATAAAAATAAAAACTAAAATTCTTGCAGAACTTAATAATATTATGAAATTTATTTTCTGTAGTAACACCTCTAAGGGGTTGGGTTCATTTGAATTTCATTGACAGTAATGACTCTTTTCAAAATGTTCCACGTAAAACTTTTTGCGAAGTTTACTCTCTTTACATGTTCGTTTATGGGCGTATTTGACCGCTTCAAGCGTTTTTCGATCATTCGCGTTTTGCAGACACGACAGGTTTCGATAAAAATGACATTGTTTTTCGCTCATGTCATTTATTTAATTCAGAATTGACCTATTCCTTTTTGTCAGGTCACAAAATTTTGTTTGTATTTCGCGAGCAAATATAAATCCTTCACCCGGGTGAGGGTAAGTCGGGGAAAACGAGACACAGGAGCAAATGTACATATCTTTTAACTATAGTGAGTTATCATTAACTCCTGGAAAAACAATATTGGTATTATTATAGTAGATAGTATTATGAGTACATTATTTACATATGATCATAAAGTACAGAGCTTCAAGTGAGTATAGAAATCTACACTGGTTATTTACATTCACAGTAATAAAACGCGTTATTTACTTTCAAACTAGTAAATTTTACTTTTTTTTTTCAAGGTGGTCTAAACTCACTGTGCTGCGAAGTAAAGGCATACAATCATATTTGCACCCTTGAATGCCAACAACAGTTGCCCATTTCTGTTGACGTAGTTGTGGTTCAGTGTTATTTGTAATGACATCATAGCGTAACTTATATTTAAAAAAAAACGACTACGGAACGCTGTCTGAGTATTTAAATTACTGTCATGTCATTGGGAGTTGGGAGATAACTCTATTATTTATAATGATAAGTAATTTGCTTGTACTTATGAATGAAATGTTATTTTTTTCCTTTTTATTAGTGTTTGCCGCGTAATAGAAGCACCTTCTCATCACACAGGGGGACAAAAATATTCTCACATTTCTGAGCATCTCAAAAATCTCCACTGGCTCAAATGTCCTGAAAGAATCCAGTTCAAGCTCTGCTGGATGGTATTTAAGTCACTTAACGGAATGGCTCCGGCTTACTTATCAGAACTGTGTATTCCCGAAAATACCAACTCACGGCAGTCCACCCTAAGGTAAGCAGCGTCATCAGCTATCGACAGGTTGAAGGAACCAAAGCGCACACCTAATACTAAGTTCGGTGATTGTGCTTTCGGAGTGTCAGGACCTAGAGCCTGGAATGAACTGCCGCATGACTTAAGAATTATCAAAGACGAAACAGAATTCAGAACTAAACTTAAAACACATCTTTTCAGATAATCGTATCCATAAATTGAAGAAATTCAGCTGTAAATTGCTTAGCTAGGCTAGCCGGTTAGTACTTACCTAATGTCATTAAATAAATTAAAAATTTAAAAATTAAAAATTCACGCATCGGTGCGCAAATGCGTCCACAGCCCGCAACAATGTAAATAACCAAAGTGTAAAATAAATAAATAAAAAAATGATGATATCTCTTAAAAGTTTCTAACGCTTTTTAAGGTAATTTTATAGATATTTTCCAGTCCTAAAATTGATTTTATAAATAATTTCCAGTCCTAAAAATTATAAGTATTTCAATAAATACCAACTCTTCTTGTGCCACCAATTTTTTAATAAATGTAACATCAATAGAAAAGGAGCAACAAATAACCATGTAAAACTGTTATCTCTATAAATAAATTTTCTAATAAAACTCTGATCATCTCAAGCGACCTGCCAGGTAAGTATGTTTTTCTGTATCTGTTTTTACATAATTAGTTAAGAAATATTTGTACAGCGCCCTTATTATTATTATTATTTGGCACTTATTTATGCAATTCTGTTAGAGGTAGCACACGACCTCATTCAATGCGTGACAGTTCAATACGATAATAACCTTATATTTCCCTTGCCACTTTGTGAGCTCTACAACGTGTCTATGTTTGTGTGTAATGTCATAACATATTGTACAGTATTTTTATACCAATTTATTAAAAAAAAAATTATAATTGAATTCATTATAAATTAATGAATTATAAAAGTAACTTTCATCAAATACATTAATATTATGTAACAAATAGCAATTTTCATTACAATTGTAATTATAAGTGATAATTTTTCGCAACAACGCTGACATCTGACGAAGAAAATCCAAATATAAACACATATTTTGTATCGAAAGATAAAAAAAAATCTCCTTTAAATAAAGGTTAGAATGTTCTCGTATAGGTGGCCATCAATAAACCAATTATGCGGATTTAATTGATAAAATACAAATCTTGAAAGTTGGAGAAAATTTGAAAATTAATTTGTTTTATTTAAAACGTTAGAATCAAACTCCACCATGATTTCAAAATAACTACGTGGGTCTGTATAAACACTTCCGGTATTTAATTTATTTCGGACACTATATTATGAGTATATAATATAATATAATAACGATAACGATAACCTTTTCTTTTACCAGTTTTGCTACTTTATTGTAGACATCTATGCATACTTGTATGCAAAATTTTCCTTTTTTTTTTTGGAAAAAGCCTCTTTGGTTTTCTTGTACTTTTATGTTGAACTTGTATACTTTTCTCCAAAAAATTTTATATGTATTTTTACTGTTATCCCTGTCCGTAATTTTATGTTGTTGTGTTATTGCTACTTCAGAATGACATGTGTAATGTAAAATTTTCTCTTGTCCCAAAATGAGTTTTATATCTCAGGGGATTGCTATCTAGCAAGACATTTTTTTGCAAATTCGAAACGTATCAGCAAGTAATTTAAAAAAAATGGTAGTACGCATTTATCTATAAAAAATACTATTGCCATCTATGGAAGAATTGTCTAACCTTTATTTGAAGTATAAATTATTGAGGATTCAACGTGGAAAAGTCATAAAAGATGCAGAATTTTATTTCGTTGTTGTGCGTTTCTTTTACTGTTGAAATAAATCTAATATGTACATTTCTAGTACATATGCATGTTTGATTCATTATTACACATTATCTCAGCGTTGGAATGGGTTACGGGGTCGATGTAGTTTTTTAACAGTAACAATGCAATGTAATGAGAGTCAAATGTGGTATTCTTCAACATGACTTCTGAGGTCACCGGAAGGAGCAAAGGTTTAAATTTAAGTTAAAAGAAATGAAACGAACTGGGAACAAAAATGGAATATTCGACTTCAGTTCCAAAATATTCAAATTTCGAGCTCTTTGCTACGAGTTTGAACATCCCGATGCTATTTTGTCTTGTTCTTTGATCCAAATTACAAACAATATGTTAAGAGTTTAGTTTATTTTTAAAAATATATAGACCATTTATGAATACTTGGAAAGTATTCACAGATAGTCTATATATGTTTGTTTAATAAGCATTGCCTATTGAACAAATATTATGGTTTCCTGATTGTGTATTTACTTGATAGCTGCGGGTAACATAAGAAAAATATTATTTTGGTGTTACTATTATATTTAAGTCTATCCTCATTGTAACTAACCTATACTGCTGTTTTATTTATATATTTTTTTATTGTTATTTCTAAATGTATTTAATGCTTGCCGATAATTTCATATTTGTGATAATTTTATTTTTGTAATATTAATATATTTATAATGTTGACATTTTTATTATATTAATATTTTTTACAATGTTGGTATTTTTATAATACAGATATTTTTATAATATTGATATTTTTATAATATTGGCATTTTTATAATGTTGATATTTTTAAAATGTTGATATTTTTAAAATATTGATACTTTTATAATATTGATTTTTTTATAATATTGAAATTCTTTATAATATTGATACTTTTATAATTTTGATATTTTTTATGATATTGAAATTTTTATAATATTATTTAAAACGGTAAAATTGGACCGTTGTATCTCAATAACAAAACTGTAATGCTGTTTCTACTATAATTTTTTTTTTTCAACTTATGTACATTTATCACAACATGCATGCGCCTCTATATCCTAATTTTGGCCTACATTTGTATGATGATTATTGTTTATTGTTATATTATATAATATTGTTGAAATAAACTCCTGCTGACAAGCTACTTGCAGTGGCTTAGCGGGTATAAGTTCCCACCGTATAATAATTTTTTTTTTAAAGTGAATACGTTTGGGTATTTGGGAAGTATGTTTACGAGAGATGCAAATGCTGACAAGGGAATATTGAATGAGTGATGTAATGATCTGGTAATGTGGGGTAGGGGTAGTCATAACGATATTACTTATTAACAATTATATTATTTCCACCATAAAATTACAAACAATTCACATCTTCAAAACTTTACTCCAAACCATTCATAACCCCGAGCAAGGCCGGTACACGTCAGCTAGATATGTTTGGCTGTCTGCACGTCAATCAATGAATGTGACGCACGCCAGATAAAAAATAATAATAACAATCGTTTTGCCCGTTGCATCCAACCGAGGTGATTAAATTTTATTCTTATTCCGAAACGAAAATTCATAATTTTATCCTCCAATTAATTGGTGATACTTGATTTTATTTTTCTATATTATTCCCTTATTTTATATTATTATTTTTTGAGTAGATATTGTAAAAAATAATTAATTTACTAAAAAAAGTGAAGTATAGGTATTGTAAGGTAGTGGTCCCCGACGCCGCGCAAGTGCCTGCTTAAAAAATTGTCAACAAACCAGGCGAATCTAGCATGCATGCAAAAGAAGAAAATCAACTGCTGGATATTGCAAATGACGGCAGCCTTAAAATTACGTTCGAGACAACAACTCCGCCGATATTCTGGATTAAAAGCATGGCGGAATGCCCTGAGATTGACACCACAGCACTTAAATTCCTATAGCCATTTCCGATATCCTATCTGTTTGTAGCAGGGTTTCCTGCAGTGACAGCAACCAAAACAAAATAACTGAATAAACTGTACATAAGCAACACACTTCGGGTGTCATTATCTCCTATTATCCTGAGATAGAACCATCTCGTTGCAAAGAACAAGCTCAGGGTTCTCATTGATTTGGTGTTCTAGTGAGTTAAAATGTTAAAGCTCTTTTTATTCATTTTCCGGTGTAACTGTATTTTATTTTGAAGACATGTTTAAACACGATTCAATTAAAATTATTAAATCAAAACTATCTATCTCCCCCCCCCCCCTGCCACTGTTTTCATATTTTTATTTACATAATCACATTTACATAGCAAATATGATTTATTTTTTTAAATACAATAAACCCACACATAATTTTCTAAGTCGATTATTATTAAAAATTGATTTTTTTGCACGTACTTCATAATTTAAAACAAAAATAAATAAAATACTTCTCATCTGTACTAGATATTTACTAATCATTCGGTTTGGATAGGTATTTTGGCCTCAAATCCAAAATTAAGTTATGTATGAAACAGGCAGCGCAGCCGTTCCTCTTAATTTATTTTAGTACTTAATGCAACATACAGGTTGTCAAAATAATGTAGACAAAAATGGAGAGCGCCGCGATCATTTAAATGGTTTTAAATGGCAACACCGAGATGGCTGAAACTAGAAAGGAACAATGACGAAGCTTTAAAAAATCACCACGGTTTTAGTGGATATTTTTCATTCATAAGTGGTAATTCCTGAAAAGGAATGTTACTACATCACGTTACATGGAAATTTAATTTTAAATTTTCGAAATCCGTACAGCTCAGTTACCCTAATCTAACCGTACCTAACTTAACCTAACCTAACCTTCCCTAAACTGTTCTTACCTAACCTAGCTAAACCTAACCTAACCAAACCAAACCAAACCTAGTCAAACCTAACCCAACCCAACCCATCGCAACCTAACCTAGGCTAACTTAACCTAACTGCCCTAACTAGGCCTTAAGATTTAGGTGGTAAACATCTAGGAATCATGTAATCTAACGTTCGTTGTCCATATTTGTTTGCATGCTTAGGAACCATTAATCCTTCATTAAAATTGAGATAAGTGTTGTAAGTGTGCTCTAGTCTATGTGTATAATAGTGGGGTTATTAATGTGCTGAAATATAATTATGTACCACAGAATTGTATTGAACTGAAAGAATTTTGAGACTCTGATAAAAGTATGGAATATTATGCCTGTGTTCGTATAAACTTTTAGGAGCTAAGACTTTAATCGATGAATTTTAAGCGGTTACCCCGGATAGGTAGAGGTTCTGGATTCGAGTCCCAAATCTTTTTAATTTCTGTTTTTTTTTCGGTTTCGTGGTTCCTTTGGGATGTGTTAATATTATCATCTTCAATGATTAAAATATTACAATGAGGTTTACAAACTTCAATGAGTTATATAAAATAAATTGAATATATTTTAAGAACTTTAATTTTTTCGGTATTTAGTTATTTTTTATTTTATTTTTGTTTTATTTTATTTGGAAAACCAACAGTTTACAGCAATAATTACATTTTTCAAATATATTTAAAAAATGAACCAATAATAGGTTTTCACTTAAGTAGTTATTTTTGTTGTATCACACTCTTCATACTTTTATGTTAATTGCACATGTATACATATGAATAAATACATATAAAAAATATGTACTGTTAATTTGCGGCGTGTTCCAGAGTGGTCCTGGAGAAAAACCTCCATTGGGAAAAATTACGTTGCTTGAAATAGCTTAAGTGACCCGATACGAATAGCCAATCATTTCCCTATATTCATCTTCCCCGTCTCCTTCCCTTCCCCACTCCGTCCAGCCTGTAAAAACGTGTTATTTAAGAATGTTTCACTTTCGATCCATGTGTCATGGCCATGATCATTAAATTGCTGATATTACGTTCATTGGCGTCACTCCGCCGAACAAATTGTCAATTATCAAAACCTTAATCATTTATTATTAGGATATATGCACGTAAAAGATGATATAACGTACCCAAACGAGTTTTTATTGTCACATTCTGTCTAGCGCGGCCGTCTATTGCACACCTAATTACAAATGTTCGTATTGTTGTTTTAAGATATCAATAAATAATACGGAAAGATGTAAAAACCCGTCCTGGTAAAATAATCATTTAAAAAATAAACAAGTTGGCCTTGCTAAATTAATCGGTTATATAAGATTACTCTGCATGAAATAGATTTTTTTCTGCTTCAGTCTTCATTTGGCGCTCGAGTATATGGCTTCGTCGCAAACAATACTTGTATTTTTTTAATGTATTGATTTTTAAATAGAATTTCGACAAAATGTTTTTTTGGTTAGTAGTGTTTTCCGTGATATCGGTGTGTATTTATGTACGGAACAAAAGGATTAAAGATCAGTGTAAAATGTTGCCAGGACCCACGGGTTATCCATTTCTTGGAAATGGTCTTGAAATTGCAGCAGGGGCACCAGAAGGTTTGTTAAACTTTTCTAAAACATATATTTAATAATAGTAATTACCAGTTTAAAAACGTGCACGAGTTACTAGTGCAGTTCCGCCGAATGGTTCCAGAGTGCAGTTTGGAGAAGAAGATTGCTTTTATGGTAGCCAACTTTAGATAGGAAAGGGCATTTGTTAACGAAAAATCTTATTTAGGAGAACCACCAATCTAATAGGAAAATACTAATATAATAAAATGTTACAAAATTTTGTAACAATAAAATAATAAAAAGAATTAAACATATTTAGTAGATTACTGTGGGTTTTTCACTATTTAAAGAACTAACATAAAAATTATGTTATGTACACCATTGGTTGTTTGGTAGAAATAATTTAATAAATTAATTAAAAATTAGTTTTTATTTACCACTTTATTAATATACACATATCAAAAATTTTCGAAAGCGATGCTTTCTTCATTAGGAATATATAGAATACTATATATTCTATAAATTAATACTAGTATTCTATATATTCCTGACGAAGAAGGCATCGCTTTCGAAACATGTTGACATGTGTATATTAAAAATGTGGTAATTACAAGGGAATTTTTAATTCATTTATTAATAATGACGCCACAAAGTGAATACCAATCTATTGAACAAAAGTTATAAAATAATTTAATGCTTTATTTTTAAAATCCGCATTATGTATTACATACACTTGGTGTATAATGGTTTAAAAAAATGTATGTTCATTTTTATCTACCTTTAAATACAAAGGAAATTGTTACTCTACTTGCGATTTGTATACGCAAACGGTAAATGACATAAGATAATGTGATAGAAAACAGGATTGTTTTATGTAATTCATAGATTAAAGACTTTTGATGATCCATTCAATCGTTTATATTTCTATGATGATAGTTTTCTGGGCAGGTAGACAGGTGGATATTTTATTGCAGTGTTGACATTTGCCTCTCAAAGCGGGAGATTCTTTCTGTATCGCCCTTGTAAGGGGCAACTGATGAAAATCGAAACATATTTTGAATAACCAGATGTTTAGTCAATCGCTTCTGTCTTAATCTCCTGCATTTCCTTTCTCATCTTCATTGGTCTCACAGCAGTACCCAATATTAGGATGCCATAATTTTACTCACTTCGGGCAGTTAGGAATCTTGTGCAAATCGTTTAAAATGGGAGGGGGTAAAAACAGGTTACCCGTATCAAAATATCGGCATACAGATGCTTGCGAATATGAAACAGGATATCGTAATTCATATGAAAAAAAACGTTATAAAAGCGATGCATAATGTATTCAGACATCGCATATTACGCTCGTAGTTATCTATTCACTCCTGCATCTACTCTTAACTATAACATCGAATTACCTAAATTACTAGATATTATAAAAATAATTTGCGGAAGTAATTATTGATATAATGGCGCGATAATTGATTCCCCACTTAGGATTAAAAATAAACAAACCAATCGACATTAACCGAAGGCCAAAATAATAATATAGAACTGAAAAACAGTCAGCAAAACTCCCTTATGCAATATAAATAATTAACAAAATTTAAATAGTAGGTGATACGTAACAACCTAATAACTAAAAACGTTATAACTAATGAACGGTAAATTATAAGTATATAGATTTACAGTAATAATTACTAATCATTAGTTTGAATGGGGTGGAAAATGAAGCAGTTCGGAAATGTATTTGATTTATTTTGCTTTCATATCTGCCAAACGGGAAGATCCGTTCAAACAAACATTAGGGGACACTTCACGTGGTGTGTAAGTTAACGGTAGTAAAGGAAAACTGTTCAGAATGACAACTGTTATATGGATAGAGACGTTTAAATATTAAATGCTTGTCTTAAATTAAATTAAAGCCTGTATTAAAGTCTGTTAAAATATTAAATAATATCACGTAAATTTATTCATTCTTATTATTCATAACACGCTTAGTAGAAACATTGGATAAAAACACTAATACGATATATAGAGCTCCAGTGTAATTTAAATTTTTTTATCAATAATGACGTTTTTAAATACCAGTATATTTCTTTTTTTTCTAAAGTAAGTTTTAATTTTTCAAAGCCAAACAAAATACTCCATATCTATGGCCGGTCGGTTTTGATCAATTTTGAGGTTAGAATGTCAAATGTCAGAACAAGGATGCGCTTTACCGTACATAATTTTATATTCTATTCGTAGTAAACCATAACTAAACATAACTGAGAAAATTATTTACCTTTTTAGAAACTTTAACTAAAAGAATAATAATAGTATTGAGCATTAATGTTATCATAATATTCGAATTTAAATTGGTTTGCTCATGAATTCTCTAATATAATTCATTCGTAACAGTTTTTTTATTATTATTTTTAAATTGAACAACAATTATCTATAAATTAATTAAAAATTACTTTGTATTCACCACTTTATTAATATATGCATATTAACATGCTTCGAAAACGATGCTTTCCTCATCAGGAATATATAGAATACATTCAAAGTAATTTTTAATTCATCCATTAATAGGGACGCCACAAAGCGAATACCATTCTTTTGAAGAAATTATAAAAATCGTAGATTTAAAGTCACCCAAATTATGTTTTTATTTCACCAAAAATTTATAAATTCCACGTACGAGTATTTGCTTATTATACGGCGTTTGCTGATCTGTATGAATATATATTTTAAAAGCCACTATATTTTTCACTGGAGTTCCTTATTACATAATATTACACAACGCATTACTAGAGTATTTACCTACTTAGAACAGGCAATCTGCCTAGTTAGGAAGTAATATCGAGTTGATAAGTCATACTAGTACTTGTGCACACCTAGTCATTTTCAGTTGTTTCGATATTCTGAATTGTTAATAGTTATTACACAATATTATTAGTACTTTCAATTGCGTTATATGCTATATAAATGTATCTACGTGATATAACAATTAAATAAAAAGAATTACCTAAATAATGCATCAGAATAACTCGCCATACTAACAGATTGAAACAAAAATTCTAAATCAGGCATAGATACAAAAATAGTAGAAATGAGTCGTTTTCTGGTAATATTTACATAAAAACATG
The DNA here is from genome assembly GCA_022606495.2 of Halesus radiatus. Lineage (NCBI taxonomy): Eukaryota > Metazoa > Arthropoda > Insecta > Trichoptera > Limnephilidae > Halesus > Halesus radiatus. The sequence goes on from JAHDVE020000124.1 coordinate 125,087, forward strand.
ATATTAAATTCAAATTATTTACACAGATAGCTTCATGAACAGTAAATATACGTAGATGAATTAAAATTCTCAGACAGTGAGTGTGTTTTTTCAAATCTTGTTGTCGAAATAAAATTGACAACTAATGAGGAATTCTTAAAAGCGTAGTTACGCAATAGGTAATTACAAAAATTAAGGTACGTCAACCAGAATCTAAAGTAACTTAACCCTCACTCTAACCATAACATATGTTATAATAAAAGCATAACAATAGGTAGTCTGTAATTTTTTGGTTTGTTTTTAATTCATGAACAAAGTTAACAGGGGTCAGGAATGCATTCGAAATTCCCATTGTGGTCATAAAATTATATTGGCCGGTAAAATGATTTATTAGAAAATAGTATCACACGGCACACTATTTATCCACTTACTGGTAATTTGTTCGTTGTAATAGGGGAGTATTAAAATAATTATATTTCCCTGCTAACTGTGGCAATCAAGTTGGAGGTTAAACCATGGCATAACTTGATATTGACTACTGTATGTGTTCGATGCACTCTTACCGCTTGACATTGTTCCATATACCTATTAATGGATACATGCAATTTGTACTGTCGTTTCCTTAATGAGATTGCTTTAAATCAGATGTAACTTCTGTGTCTATATTCATAAAATTCACCTTTGATCTCGATTATTAATAAATGACCTTTATGAAGGTGAACTACTGAAATTCACTTCGATCATTTTTCAACTTAGCCTAGCTTGTTCTGTTAAATTGTATCACGATCCGTACAAATGTTCATCGAGCGTTATTTCCATCGGATAATCAGTATCAAATACATGGATGACATAATGCATCCATGTGTTGAGCACACTTTTTTATGCAAAACTGATTACTGCCTTTGTAATGTAAGATTACTTATTTAGTGTATAAATGTTTCAAGCAAAGAGTGCATAGCGTAATAAAGCCTTATATAAAATCAATTTCACGTAGTACCTACTTAACTCGCGTGTTTTCTAATCTATGGACATTTTATGGATGCTTTCTTTACTTTTATTTAAAAACTGATTGAATATAAATAAAGAATTTTAGAGTTCACCAAAATGACAACGACAGATTTGTCTTATTTTTAATTCCTGAAAATTTACTCGCAGTCTCACATCCGACACTTAATCCATTAAATAACAAAATTGAAGTGTTCTTTCTTCTCGTTTTTTTTTCAGATTACTTCTCAACTCTTAATGGTTACTGGGCAAAGTATGGGAACAGATTCAAATTATTTATTGGCGACGAACTTTTTGTGTGTATTGCTGATCCAAAAGACGTGGAGGTACGTTTTATACAAACTAATCTTATCATAACACTCTCTGAAAAATGTACTTAATATCTAGATAATCCACAATCTATCATGATGGTGTCGTACCAACCAAGATACGAATAATATTAATTGTGGGTAATTATTAAATGAAGCACACATTAGTGATGAACATGAAATTCTTGTGATTTATTAATTTTGTTCCATCACAATGTTACTATTATATTTATGTTTTTCAGGTAGTCTTGTCCAATCAAATATTCATAGAGAAATCAACCGAGTACGATTTTCTAAAACCGTGGTTAGGTACGGGTCTACTCACAAGTGCAGGTAAAATATTCGCAAACACAAAATTAAAAAAGCAGCAAACAAACAAAATGAACAAACGACCGTAACTTTTTTTAACACTTTCCAGGAGATAAATGGAAAAGGCATCGACGAGTTATTACCCCGGCTTTTCATTTTAAAATACTGGATAATTTTATTCGAGTTTTTGACACCCAGAGCGACATTTTTGTCAAGAAGTTGAGGAAACATTCCGGTCAAAAAGAGTTTAATATATACTCATATATCACTTTGTGTGCACTGGACATTATGTGTGGTAAGTTTTCACCATCATACGTATTGGAGTTGATTGTTAATTATTGTACGGTTGTTAATTTAATAGACGACACCTAATATTCTATCTGTCCTGGTTGTTGTTCACAGAGACGGCAATGGGAGTTCCAGTGAATGCGCAACACGACGCTGAATCTGTTTATGTTAACGCTGTTAAAAAGTAAGATTATATTTATAAGATTCTTTTTTTAATCATTTAGTATGTACAGATAATGGCTTTACTAAAAAGCAGAAAATCTACTTCTTTGCTTCAGAAACCGCAAAATCTTGCAAACAATGAACTCTGGCGTCATAAAAATGGCACATCTATCGAACGCAACTATTTCCAATTCACAAGGATATTTTTAACATGACCTGCAGAGATTTTCATTAATTTATTCCATACTAGCTGAAGTACCCGGCGTTGCACGGAGTAATGAATGATTTGGAGTAAAGTTTTGAGGTTATGATGTGTTACCCCTACCTCAAAAGTACGAAAATTCTACTTTAGGGGGTGGGAAATAGGGATAGGGGATTTTCGAAATCTCATATAGACAGTGCACCTTTTTCGTATTTTATAGGTCATGTGTGCAAAATTTCATCAATCTCGGAAGTAAACTGTAGACTTGTCTAAAAACAAACAACGGATCACTCTTCTTTATATGTATATAACAAAATAAGGCAAGAATCATATTTTCAATTTATGTTGAAAATGATGCTACACGAAATGTCATTACTATATTCGTTTCGGTTGTTAACTTTCTTAATAAAATATGAAAGAATATAAAATCAGTAGATTTTATAGAATACCGGGTGAAGCTGAGTAGTTAAATTATAAAAATACGTTTTATTTATTTGTGTCCTACATAAAACGCTAGTCCAACTTTCAATAATGTCCGTGAAAATATAGCTTGCGGACGCACAATACGAATATTTAAAAAAAATCCCTAGAATTATTTGATTGCTAGTTTTTGGAGCCGGCCATTTTGTTCCCAGACTGATATATTTTATCCTTCGACCCTTGACCGCAGACGATGAATGATTGTTGACCTATTTGCACCTACGAAGATTCATGTAGAGGTGTTTTGGATACTTCGAATATTACATTTCATTCATTTCATTGCCGGCAACCCGGGCGTTTATTGGCATAAAATTAAAACATTTACATGTACTTTACCCGTCTCACTAGACGATGTCTGTTCTGAGACAGGTACATTGAAACATGGAATTAATTTATTTATTTATTTACGCACTAATTGGGTTTTACACATTTAACAATTCTTTATCAGTACAGTACGCAAATGTTATTTAGTAATGAAGAAATGTTAAGATATGCACATACAGCAAAACTTCGTATTTACGTCACGTAAAAAGCCGCGGTCTCAACTTATTCCATACATTCTCATACAAATATTCCCCCGAATTAACGCTTTAAAAAAAAATCCGCAATTAATGATATTCAGCAATGACCCTTGTAAGATTATCAATTGTAAGAAATATTTCAATGTTTTTTTTTCTTCGATAGATATCGAATCAACATGTTATTTTCGGAAAATTAAGAGGATCATAAATCAGGAGAGAAGCGAGATTATGAACAACTGATAACCGTTGCTTTGACCCCTCAAAAAATCAAATCGCTAGGCAAATTAAAAATAACCGTATCAGTTTACCTTTAACACCTTATCTTTATACAAATATATCGCGTTATACTTTGTTCTCGTTGGTATTCATTTTAATTTACTCTAATTTGTGTTAAAATTGTTTTAAAAGATTCAGGTACAAATTTGTAATGTTAAATTTTCACTGGCGTATAAACAAATATTATAATATTGCACACCGATATGGACACCTTTATACCAAGCCCATATTGAAAGAATCGAAAGCATTCACTTTGCAAATAATACCGAATCCTTAAATTTCCATAACTTCATCACCCTTCAAACGTGACGCTTTGGTCAAATCTTGTTATTTAAAATTATTAATAATAGCCTGGACTCGCCACAGCTAATTAACTTTATAAACATTCACATACCATCAAGACCATTTTTTTTATTTGCCCGCATGCAGGACCAATCTCAGGATAAATTCTCCGATTCCCCGTATCTGAGCGCAATATAACGCACAATTTCACAATATCGACATTCTTCACAATACCCTTTCAAAATATCGAACAGCAGTAATACGTACGACCACAAATTGTTGCAAGAGTATAAAATGTATCGAGAGCATCTGCTGTCCCGATCCTATCTTCCTCTTCCTCTCCCCCCTTCCATCTTATTTTGTTGTTTTCTAATAAAACATCTGTACTTAACCAATAAACAAGAAACTTTGTTGGCTTACCTTTTGTTAAACTTCCTTTTATGTAAATGTGTATGAAAAGCTGTTTGTTTCATACAAATAAATAAACTATGAAAAATATCATTTTATGTAATTCTAAGTTGTTTTCGGATAGTCTCATACACGTTTTAAAATAATAATAAAATATTTTAAACATATTTCGTATAAGTGCACACGTTTTACTGTTTGTTAAATAATTCACTTTGATACTATAATAGTTTGAGCCATAACCAGAGATCGTACTGAGACGCTGCTAAGATAAATAAAGTACAATATTTTAAACCGGCTCGCATGATCAAATACCATTAATTTACTATGACAGTATCTACGGCTCTTGGCATTTGGTGACAATATACTGTAGTAGCACCCTCTAGTGGCCCGAGTTGTATCAATTTTTTTCATACATTTTAATAGATTCTCTGTGAAATATATTCTAATAATTCATAGAAATCAAAAATTCAAAAAAGTTTCGCGTGACCTACATATGATTTTACTCCTTTTTTGCTCACGTATACTGGGTGTCCCATAATTCATGGATCAAATGAAATGGGGTGATGGGGTAGGTTATTTATAATCAAAATGACCAAATATGTGATCATCTAATTCTTAACCCTTTCAAAGGTATATCAATTTTAGCTTTTTGTGTTTCAACATAACTCATTTTGTCATTTTTATAGCAAATACATCCTGTTATATATATTTTTTAAACATGCTTTAAGTATTGTATTAATATTTATAGCCTAGCGCACTGTCCTAATTGTTTACAAATATAATAAAATATTTATTACAACAGCAACACAGTCTGGAAGCCTATAGCCCGGCCGCTAGAGGCGTAGTGTAGCATGTTGTCAGCATTTTGACAAAGCTACTCGTATAATCAAATATCATATATGTCTTATATACTTGATAGTCAAACAATACGCATATGTAATAAACACATTATATTTCCTATGTAATAAAAAAATAAAAAGATAAATGGTTTTTGATGTGAGTGGAATATTCCGTTACCCAGGTGTATACTCTACCATTGAGCTATCGAAAATAAATTACTTTATATCATTATCATCATTGTAACATTTTTTTCCGCGTGAGGCTTTATTCTGTGGCATTCAAACCAAACTAAAACGCTACATAATGGTGTTTTGATAACAACCCACTTTATAGATGATAATATTAATAATAATAATAATCGGATGATTTTTATAGCGCCGTTTGTGTGAAAAATCACCTCAAGGGCGCTATAGAAATATTACTTACTATTCTTATATTAATATTCTATGAAGTTTTTTTTTTTTTGCATTTATTTTCTCTTTTGGATGGGCTATCGTTACACATTATTTATAGAACATGTAAAGAGATGCTAAATGATGTTAAAAGATGTAAAGAGATGTTAAATTGAAAAAAAGAAGCTAACTATATTTATTCCTTACGATATATTGCAAGACGCTAATACAAATGATGGAGTGATTGTATTTAAGCTAAGACAATAAATTATTATCCATATATTTTCAGGATAAATAACATTCTTAAAAGGGGGGAGCGGCGGGGGAGGACGGTGGCCGGGGGGACAGATCCATAGAGCCCTCAAATCTTCTTTGTCTTGCTGGTGTTTGTCAGATAACCCATGCTTTAAAATCGTGTCTGTTCAAATATAATTAAAATATTAATGTTTTAATCATTAAATTCCAGTGCCTGTAATTTAATAAACGGTAGAATTCGGAATCCCATGAAGAGAACAGATTTCCTCTTCCAGTTGTTCTTCTCGGAGAAGAGAACGCTGGATAAAGCCTTGAGCCTGCTCCACGGATACACGGACTCTATGATTGACCAGAGAAGAAAGTTCTTGCAGAGCACACATGAGAGCCTCTCAAGTTATACGGAAGACTCTGACGCTTATGGTAAGTTCCAATGCTTATTTTAGTTAATTTTGCAAGACACCTAAATGTTTAGTATTTATTAGTTTCCTATCTACCAACTCCGGAGAACGAGCATTTCAACGCTGTACAACATCTGATGGGGATTCGAGATCTAAGGCGGATTTAAGAACATACCAAAACTAAATTTAAAGTATAATGCTATACAAAAAATACTATAACCTGCCTACATTTAACGTAATCTAAGCATGTGACCTAAGTTAGTGGCTAAGTTGATTAGTGACTAAGTTGGCATTGCGTCTGGGTCCCACCCAGGGGTCGTGAGTTCAATTCCTCTGGCTAAGTCCTCAATCACGACACAAGAAACATCTTCCGCTTATTATAGGAAATTTTCAACTATTGACAGGATATTCGTAACCTGGAAATGTTTTTCTTTCTTTAATACATATTTTTTATGAACAAACTAAGTTTCACCTCTCCTTATATTTCAGGTGCAAAAAAGAAGATGGCATTTTTGGATCTATTACTTTTGTCTACAATCGATGGAAAACCTCTTTCTGACATAGACATCAGAGAAGAAGTTGACACATTCCTTTTTGAGGTAATTTTTATTGCGTATATAATGCATTTAAAATTATATTCACAATTAAAATAAACACACTCATGAGCAGGGGCGGGTCGTGACATTTCAGTGTGCCATATTGCTAAGATTGAAAAACATACATTATTGATTTTGAAGAATTTTTTTGCAGAGGGTTTTGTTCACGAACTACGGATATAATTAAAAAATATGTGGAAGATTTAATCGTTATATTTCCGATTCTCACAATCGCACTAAAAATGTGAAAATTTGTGATTTTAAAAACGATCTAAAACCGCACATTCCGAAACGGTTCGAACTGGTTAAAACGTCATTGCGATGTACATAATACTACTGGCTAGTAAGACGGTTGTTACCGACGTTAGTCAGACGCCATATTCACGAACAAAACCGATCGTGTCGCTTTGGCGGCATATCAAAAATGGCACATTTTAAATCGCTTTAGAAAATGTATTCGTAAACATAAAAATAAATTAAAAATGCCGTCGTTATCATAATTGTTTTCTTCACTTTTGTAGACAATGAAAAAAATAGTGAAAATACCCTATTGAGGCGGTCAATGTGACATCTAACTAAATAAAATCTTAATACAGAAAACGTTTTTTTTTGTCCACCTATAATGTCGTTTTGATTCAATCTTTGCACTCTAGCACCCTAGAAAATTAAGTGCCTCCACTTTCCACGGGTCCCATTCATCACTTACGACTTTCGGAAACGCGCGCTCACAGTAATATCGTGCTCATCTCGTATCACAAATATTGCCTACATATTATGTTTTTGTAATGTGACAAATAATCAACTACTATTCGGATAAGTTATCAGCCTGTCTACAGATTCAAGCGACCTGTTTCATAATTCCGTCAATCGTTCTCGATTCAATAAATTTTAATTTTTGTTTCCATGTCACAATCATTTAATGATACTACAAGTACCTACTTTTATTTCACCATACTTATTTAATATACTTGCTTGGCATTGTGTGTTTAATTCTTTAATAGATAATAATTATGCATAAAAATGTCATTTTTAGGGTCACGATACAATTTCATCGGCAATTGGTTTTGCTTCTTACTTAATAGGCAACCACCCGAAGGTTCAAGAAAAATTATATCAGGAACAAATGGAAATATTCCCAGACAATGATAAACGGCCAGTTACTCATAAGTAATTTGATTCATTTCTCTATGCTTATATATCTGTCTTTTAAATAATGTGTGATGCTTAATGATTAAAAATCCCTTTGTTTTCGACAGTGATCTCCACAATATGAAATATCTAGAGCTAGTAATTAAAGAGGTACTTCGAATGTATCCTCCAGTACCTCTGATGGGAAGGAAAATTAAGGAAGACGCAATGTTGAGTAAGCAATTTTTCCACTTTTCGTAATATCAAATTAATTAAAATAACAGGATTTTATGCATTTGGACTGGTCTGTCGTTAATTAATCTAATGCGTAGTGCTTGCATCCGGCACACAGTGGGTGAAATAGTGATTCTAGCGATGAGTTAACAAAAATAAACTGACTTAATAAGTAACTAATTTACTTTACTCATACGATACCTTCAATCAAAACTGAATGCTTGTTTGGAACTATAACATTCTCTTCATTGATGCTATCTCCATCATTGTCTGCATTTGTTGTTAAATTTATTAAATATTTGTACAATTTTCATTGACATCATATCTCAAGATCAAGATTTGTCAATATTATTCTCCATTTTTAATCCCATATTACGCAGCTATTAAATTATTATAAAAAAATTGAACATATTCTTTAGACTTTTATAAAAAGTCAATAGATGTCTCATATAAATAAAAAATCTGATATTAATCCGAGACACTGTCTAGTTTGAATTGTGTTCATTAAGAACTTTGTGATCATCATAAAGATAGCTGCCAATAATAGGGGTTTAAAATGGAGAATAATATTGACAAATCTCTAATTTGAGATTTGATATCGATGAAAATGACATAAATTGAACTGGTCTCATTAGCTAAGTTGGTTAAGCGGTTGCCCCGGATAGGCAGAGGTTCTGGGTTCGAGTCCCAGATGCAACTGAAATCTTTTTATTTTCTGTTTTTTTTCCGTTTTCATGTTTCATTTAGGTTATGTTAATATTATTTTCTTCAATGATTAAAAATTGTTACAATTATTAAAACAAAATAAAAGCGCACGTTTGTCGGTTTACCATTGATTGTCGCTTGCGATTTACCATCTATTCTTAATACCATTCGATCAACGCTTTAATCACAATTTCATCCAGTGTGCGATGACGTGAAAGCAAAGTCCTCCATATCAAAATATGCAACCAAAATTTTCAGTGATAGTGGTAGGAATATTTAAAATATTTTCAAAATATTCAACGCTTTGAAATATTGCTATATTTTCAGAGCAATTAATTGCAATCATTTTTTCAATCCTTAAAACTAATGTTGTAATTATATTGATTTCGTAATAATTACTTTTTTCAGACGATATTCCCATCCCAAAAGAATGTACCATCCTACTTCTCTGCTACAATATGAATCGAAACCCCGAAGTATTCCCTGAACCGGACAAATTCATCCCTGAGAGATATTTACCCGAAGAATCTAATAAAAGAAACCCATTTTCTTCGGTCTTCTTCAGCGCTGGCTCAAGAAACTGCATAGGTAAAATACGCTTTAACTCAATCCTCAATAATTTTATTAAATACGTTGTCAATTATAAGCAGACGGTAAAAGATATTTGCTAGTGATAGATAGACCGGTCAGTGGCTGAGTTGGCATCGCGTTTGGGACTCACCCAGGCGTCGTGAGTTCAATTCCTCGGCTGGCTAAGCCCTGCCAAGCAACATCTTCCGCTTACTGTGATGGTAGTAGGAGATTTTCAAATATTGTCAGGTTATTCGTAACCAGGGAATATTTGTCTTTCTTTAAAAAAAAAGAAAAAGAAAGATACTCTCATTATCACCCTGGCGAGATCATCATTAGCAATCAAAACATCGCTTGAAATGACCTAAGCCTAGTGTAGTAACCAGATCTAAATAGCAAGGTATTTTCCAACCTTCCCCTTAATCCTAACAGCATACCCCAATCGGGGATACCATAGTCCCACTGTCTTCGGGCAGTTAGGACGATTGTGTAGTTTAGTGCAGAGAAAACAAAGCTTAAAAGTGCCTATAATAATAATAATTGGATGATTTGTATAGCGCCTTTTTTGTGAAAAATCACCTCAAGGGCGCTATGTCGTGTTATATTACTGAATTTAGAATAGCGACGTGCTTCCCAACCTCCCCTTTTCCCATCTCCTTCTCCTCAATACCTCAGTCTTTATTAAAAAGATTTTAAACAAAAATGGCGCTACAATACACAAATCAGTATTATTATAATATATTAATTGGTCTTGGTTATTACGTTCCTTTTTTCTGTTCTGTTTCAGGACAAAAGTTTGCCATGCTGGAGATGAAGGCGACTCTATCCAAACTTGTGAGGAATTACATCATCGATCCGAGCGACGAGAAACTCATTCTGTCTGCCGATATTATCCTCAAGTCTGTCAATGGAATAAATATTAAGATAACATCAAGATAAAAAAATAAGCACTAAATTAACTGAGAATCTGAGAGTATGTATACTATACAGCTCAGGAGCGGGCATTGCTATTTAATTAATTTATGCTGTTTCACAATTAATTCATTTAAAAAAATAAAATAATATATAGTATGTTTGCGCACGTTCCAGAGTTGAAGATACCCTCAGTATCGCCCTGGTGAAAGACCACCATTCAGAATTGAAACGTTGCTTGAAATTGCTTTTATCCGTGTTTGGTTACTAGATCTGAATAGCAAGGTATTTCCCCACCTTGCTCTTCCCCTTCTCCTTCCCCACCCTAATGCCTTCAGCCTCACAACATTCCCCAATCGGGTATTCCATAGTTTCACTGGCTCCAGACGGTTGGGAGCAGTTGGGACTCTTGTGCGGTATTCATATAAAAAATATATTAAATAATTTGCTTCGTCACCAAATGTAGACCCTGTGCAGTTTTTATTGAATATTTGAAAATGGTCATTTTATTATAACCTTCCGTTGATTTTTGTGGCCAACTAAATAAATGGACTTACAAGTTCCTATTACCATTTAATTTATTCATTTAGTTTGTTTTTTTGGGGTAGGCAGAGCTTTTCAGCCTTTATGGACTGTACGCCACTGATATAAATAGCTAGCAGCTAAATATTTCGTGTTACCATCGTACTAATAACGTAATAACTATATTATACATGCACCAATCTTCTAGAAAAAAAAGAAGTGTTAGGATATAATCAGAACACAAATACTCGCGTAAAAATCGCATGTGTTAACTTGGAAAGCTTCCATGCATATTAAAGTTGATATATTTTCCCAATGCATTTTTTTTATTTTTTTTTATTGTGTAATATTAATTATATACAGTGGGAACTTATACCCGCTAAGCCACTGCAAGTAGCTTGTCAGCAGGAGTTTATTTCAACAATATAATATAATACAACAATAAATTACAATCATCATACAAATGAAGGGCAAAAATTATTATATTCAGGCGCATGCATCTTGTGCTGTACATAAGTTGAGAAAAAAAAATTAAAGAGAAAAAATAATGGTAAAAGCATTACAGATTTGTTATTGAGATACTAGAGTCCAATTTTATAACATCGATTTAAGTAATATTTCAGATAAGATTTCAGATACTAAATGTCGAATGAAATTTTCATTCTAACCAAATCCGTCTGATGGTGGCTCAGATATGACGGGAATACAGCGAAATAATAACTGACCCAAGTTACTTGGCTACCGGCTCCTTTGTAATATTGTTGGTCACAGCAGTGTGTCACTCACTTCTTGGTTATTATTGAAATTACATACGTTTTCTGAGAGAACCCTATTGGGCATATCGTATTATACAAATAAGAAAACGTACAAGGAAAGATATGAACAAAATCCAAAACAAGAAATGAAAACACCATGAGAATTATTAACACATTCATAATCACTTGTTGTTGTTTAATTATTTAATCATTTTTTCTTTTTTAAGATAACCCGTTCTTGAGTTTGGTGTAAAAATCAAACAAAATATGGCGCTGAATAAATAATATTCCTGAAGTAATGGGATGAGGTAGAAATACAAATAATATGGGATGGGGTAGCATTAAGAAATACAAATAATATATGGAATGAGGTAGCATTAATACATATAAATATGGTTTGAATTGACGAAGTTACTGCTTTGCGAGGGTTCAGTTTTTTTCAGTAAGGATAAAAAATTATAATAACAAATCTGTTTTTTTCTTTACTTCTTCGGGATATAATGATATAACTTGACGCTTTTGAGTTAACCCTTTTCTTTGGACTGTATGTGTATTAGTGGTGGGCGAAGCGGCTCGGTTTAGTGAGCCAGATCACTAAATCATCTATTTTTAGTGTACGGGTTCGGTGATCCGGCTCGTTTGAACGACTGTTTGCGTCTCCCGCACCGTACCCTCTACCTCGCTCCCTTGGCCCTCCCAAAGACGTCCTTAAGACGCTCTTACGTGATACTTTTTTCGTCCAGTTTTCATGTAGATTGTCTTTACAGAGAGCTGATTTAGTGATCCGGCTCACTAAACCAAGCCGCTTCGCCCACCACTAATGTGTATGTTTAGCTAGAAAGCTAGATCAACATATACCTTATTCCCATAACGATCCCCATGCGGAAACTATATCGGGATCATATGGTAAATCCTTGCTTTAATTTAGACGATCATTACTTTCGTACCTACGATTTAATACAGGTATACAAATATCGTTGCCATTAAAGAAAGAATAATCTTTTGGGATGTTACAAATTTGTAAAAAAGTGCAGAGATCGTATTAAAGTGCGTCACAGAATATCAACAAATAATGCATTTTTAAAATACACCTGAAATTCACTATACCGAAAGGTAAAATGTTAACAATCAGGAATAAACACAGCTTTGTTTACAGGTGGTCTTTTAATACTGTTTGAAAAACATACCGACATAAACCCGCAACATTTCCACATAACATGATATAATTACGAAAAAGAATGGCAGATTCTACTTTTGCCAATAAACACGAATCCTACCTCGCACCTCTCATATTCAACATCTTCCTAATAGAAACCTCTCAACACATAACGGAAAACAACCTAAAATTATATTAAAACCTCAACACGCGGCTAATAAACAAACAAGGAATTGTATCACTAAATTACTTTCAAACCCTCCTTAATCTAATATTATTATTCTTATTACTATTATTTATATATTTTTTTAATTAATAATTTTTACTATGCACTAAATAAACCATTTTTTAATATTTTATTCAAAAATTTATTTTATATATGTTTTACGATTTTCCTTATGTATTTTTAAGCATTTTTCTTCATAATCCTTTATTTGTATATCGAAATATTTATTTTTTATAGTTACCCGTCTCTGAACAGACATCGTCTAGTGAGACGGGTAAAATATATGTAAATGTTTAAAATTCTATGCCAACAAAAGCCCGGATTGCCGACAATGAAATGAATGAATGAATGAAATAATTCCCGCTAGTAAACTGGACTAAAATTAATATCAAAATAGAGTGCTATTTTTCATAGGACGCGGATGTACCTACCGAAACCATTTGAAAGTGCGATCTGTACAATAAATTGTCATCTAAAGCGTCCATTAGAAGCGGTTAGAGATGAGTTTCAATGAGTATGATGAAATTTGGATTTTGTTTCTACACAATGCAAACAAAAAAAATTTTCACCTACATTTTCCCATTTCGTTTCTGACAATCGACATATACAGTATTTTTTGTACCAATTTATTCAAACAATTTATTTTACAGCCGAATTTATTATAAATTAATTATTAA